>VYZW01059320.1:45541-82382 GCA_013401315.1 Balaeniceps rex | reverse complement strand
GGCGCCGGGCGGGCCGGGGGAGGCCCCGCGCATGCCCCCGGCCTGGCCGGTTCCCGGGGGGATGCCCGCCCCGAGGCGTCGGTGTGGAAGCGGCTGCTCCGCGGGGCTTCCCGTGTGCTTCCCCTGCGCTGGGCGAGAGGAGCCGCCCCCATCGCGGGTGCTCCGCGCTCGCTGCTTGCGCTGAGTTGCTTCGGCAGCGGGATCACTCGCGGTATCAACCTCTTCTGGCCAAGGCTCCCTCCCCCGGGGACGCTAACCACGCGTTTGAGGGGGCAGAAGTCACACCCACGTGTGTTGAGGATTCGGGATCCCACGCTGATGGAACCCAGCAACCAAAGCGGGTCCGCAGCAGTGGCAGGGCCGCACCAGTGTGTCCGCGACAGCACGGCGCCCAAGAGCGAGCACAGCGCCTGTGTTCAAAGCTGACTTGTCCGGTACCAGGACAGAAGGGGGACAGGTGACCCCCTGCCCCAAAAGAGGACGAAGGCTAACAGACAGCTACAGGCAAAGGTAGTGGGGCGAACAAGTCATTCTGCAGGACAGCAAGGGCCTCACACAGCAGCTGGCATGTCGCTAGGGTTTTTAGGCCCTCGCTTTATGCCTGTACACGTGTTCAGAGCGTCAATGGAGATTTCCTACATACAAGGAGTTTGCTGGCACGGATCCACTTAGAGAGGAATTTAAACTAAACCAAAATGTATTTTTCTGGTGGAGTTTTTCAGTATTTTTGCCTTCAGGTGTGACTGTGCACTTTTAAATGTTCTTATTCTCACGGTGTTTAGTATGAGGTGTTCCAGATGAGTCTTTAGAGATGAATTAAATGTGCCCTGAAATAATTTTAGGTCCCAATCCTGCCACTCGCTGGATGCAGTGTAGGAATAATGTGTTATATTTTGGGCAAGATACCATGAATAATGTCAAACACTGGAACTAGTCAGGAGAAATGAAACTGGAGTTGCAAAAGCCAAGCTTGGAATGACGGATACGTGCTGTGTGTTGTGAATACAGCATTAATTCTCTATTTTTGGCAGATGCAAAATGCCAGTGCAAGTGAATGGGAGGAATGAATGAGGTGCAATGCAACACTGTGACGCTCAGGCAAACTTTATGCAATACTGTCAATATCTCATTCTGTCACAAGTTACAAAATTTTGATCTTGCTCCTGCACTGCCAGTAGGCACTCATCTTCATTGACCTGGGCGGCCAGGAAGGTAATAAAATAGTCTCCAAACATCTGAGTTTGATATTCAATCACCTAACTTATAACAATAATCAATGATGTCCTGTGAAAGATATCTACATATCATTCATGAAATTTGTTGCCAAAATTGAACACTACAGGATATTGCACAAAGTTCCAGAAAGAGCATGAGGATGAATAATGGTGTAGTCATCCTCTCCTGGCAAAGAGCGCTTACAAAGTACAAGAAGGGGTAGCAGTATGAGCAGAACGTTTGGAGAACATTCTGGAGTACCTCAGGGGAACAGATACGCTGTGAAATCATTGTTTTGTCCGAGTTAGAGATGAGAAAAGAGTTTGTGCCACCAGGATTCGGTATTAAATGAGTTCCCACTGTTATGTACAAACGTACGTAGAGGAAAAAAGTAGTAATTTAGAGAACGTGCTAGTGGCAAGACCAAAGCTACTTTGAGATAGATGAAAAACCAGCACAGCAGTGTGTGCTATGGAAAGCAGTAGATTCAAGGTTGGCTTGATCCAAACTCATTGAAAACAATGGAAGTTTCAGTGGCTCAGCAGGAGAGGTCTCTTATCCGGTCACGTACACGACCTGCAACTCCTCACATTCATGCTTCTCTCGCTGAAAGCTTTTCCTTCCACACGTGTCCACACCCTGAGCCTGCACTAACACAGCCAGCTCTGCTAGGTGTGTGCTCAAAACTGGCAGCTTGAGCGAGATAAGTGGAATTTACTTATGTAAATCAAGTATTTGGATTATATTTGTCACACAACTGAAGACAAACGCAACGTTTGACTGTTACCGGAGTACCATAACTCTTGCTTACTTGGCAAAGCCAAACGCATAAATATTTCACTAGAAAGCCAGATTGTGCTTTAGGCTTTAAATCTTCTGCAGATAATTAAAACAGCTAGTCATGAAAGCAGGCTTCCTTAAGCTCAAGCGTGACCTTCTGTATTTCTGACTGGAGGTTTTAATTGAAAACTAGCATTTAAGCACGGCCATGCCAGGAATGCCTTTTTATGCAGTTAGCCTTGGGTGACGCAGAAGCCTGCCGTGTATCTTGACTGTGTTTTCGTGGGCGCGACGAGTAGCCCACGAGCTGGGCTTCCCCGTTACTTTCTTGACCGTTAGCTGCTCCCCAAATCTCTACCTTGCCGTGGCAAGTGTGGGTTTCCCGGGCTTCAGCAGCAGCTTCGGCCGCGCAGGACCGGGGTGACGGCCGCCCGAATCCCCTCAGGGCCGCCGGCCGCCTTCCCGCGCTCCCGCCGCCGCCGCCGCTCCCCCGGTTGCCGGGCAACGCCTCCTCAGCCGCCCACCAATGCCGTTCCACGCGCCGCTGTTTCTGATAGGACAGCTCCCTCCGCCTCGCCCTGATTGGCTCCTCCCTCCGCGGCTCTGCCCCCTGCTCCGTGCTCATTGGTTTCTCCCGAGCACGGGCCCCGCCTACCTGCGCCGCGCCGTCCCTGCCCCGGGGTTTAGGCGGCGCCTTTCGGAATGGTCCTTTAAGGGCCACCGTAGCACAGCCCGTACGTGGCAGCGGGGCTGTGTCGGCCTATGAGCGGCGGCCCCGTGCCCCGGAAGGGGCGTGGCGCGCGCCGATAGTCCCCCCTCCCCTTTTCCTGCCGTCCCGCCGCTCGGTGCCCCCTCCCGCTGGGCTCCGCCATGTCGCCGGTGCGGGCGGTGCTGGCGCTGCTGGCCGCGCTGGCGGCCCCGGCTGCCGCCTACTTCGTCAGCATCGACGCGCACGCTGAGGAGTGCTTCCTGGAGCGGGTGCCGTCCGGCACGAAGATGGGGCTCATCTTCGAGGTGGCGGAGGGGGGCTTCCTCGACATCGACGTGGAGGTGAGGCGGGACGGCGCCGCGGCGGGGCTGACCTTGGGCCGCGCTGAGGGGAGGGCTGGCGGGCCCTTGTCCCGCCGCTGCGGTTCTGCCTCGGGGCCGGGCCCTGCGCGCCCGTCCCCCACCGCGCGGGGAGGCCGTGGCGGCTCGGGGCAGCGCACGGGAGGGCAGCGGTGGCCGCGCCCCGTGGGGGCGAACACCGCCTTGAGGCGGGGGTTAAGCCCTCCGTGGAGTTCGGGACGGTCCCGCCTCGTTGCAGGGGCTCCGGGCGGCGGGCTGGCCGTCGGCCTGCTGGGCAGCAGGGCTCTCTGCCCGGCCGGACCGGGCCTCGCCTGGTGGCGGGGGCGATCTCGGAGAGGACGAGGTGCCTCTTTTGCGGGCTGCGTTTCTGAAGGCTGCCCGTCGTTTCTGCTGTTGGTGCAAAAGGCTGGCTTCCTGTTTTCAGAGCCGTTCGCTTGAGATTTTCCTCCTTATTCTGCTCGATACGGTCTTGTAATAAACAGTTTGGCGGGAAGAACGAACGGGACGACTCCATGCAAAAACGTGTCGCTTATTCTGGGAGAGGTGTGTCTCCCCTTGAATCAAAAGCTGTGGGCTTTAATCAGGTTGATTGCCATCCTGAAGGCTGTAGGTGAGTCCTTTCCTTCAATGAGACATCAGATCAGTAGGAGGAAAATAAATAAGAATTCCTTTCATCTTGCTGAAGAGCAGACAGTTGTTTGTTTGGGACAACTTACACATGAGAGAGTCGTTGCTGAGAGTGAATATAATTGTTTAAAATTACACCTCGCTCTGATGCAGGACAGAGTCAGGAAGCTATGAAATCCCGTTCAGATGTCACTAATGGAAGCTCAGCAGCAGAGTTTGGTGGTCTGGCGGGATGGAAGTCTTAAGATCAGAGTGACCCTGAGTGCTCAGTAGTCAGGCCCTTAGTCCATTTGAAATGGTAACTGCAACAATGCACAACTGTATGTCTAAAGTAGTACTGACATATGGGAGAATGTATCTTTTTTTTTTTTTTTTTACTTTTTGTTTTCCTTCAAACATCAGATATAAGGTTTCCCCTGTAGTTGTTAATTTGTCTAAAAGCTAGGGCTGTAGATAGCTTATGGTTTACTTGTTCTTGAATGCTTCTTGACTAGGCAAGGCCAGTAATCTTGGCCAGTAAGAGCGGCTTTTGTATGACTTTCTTTATCAAGAAGCTTTTTTTTTTTTAAAAAAAAAAAAAGATTTCTGTGCAGAAAAATGCATCGCTGCTTTTGAGTTGTGGGAGGGAAAGTATGAAGAATGCCGAGCCAGTCAGATTACAGATGGTATCGGTAATTCTGACTGGATAACTTCAGAATACATGTGCAATGCTGTAATGGTGTATTTAAACCCACTGCATTTTAAATAAAATGTATGATACTTTGTTTTCCCCATCCAGATTACCGGGCCTGATAATAAAGGAATTTATAAAGGCGATCGAGAGTCCAGTGGAAAATACACGTTTGCTGCCCACATGGATGGAACTTACAAGTTTTGCTTTAGCAACAGAATGTCCACCATGACTCCCAAGATAGTGATGTTCACTATTGATATCGGAGAAGCTCCAAAGGGGCAAGACATGGAGACAGAAGGTGAGGAAGACTCCTGGAAAGAAATTAGCTCTGGCTCAGGAGCTTTTCCCTATATGCATGCCTTCTGAACTTGACTAGGATTCTCAGAATTCCTGTTGCTTCAGGCTGTTTAGTTAGCTGTTCTCTTGCACAGCCAAAATGGATATGGATTTTTTTAGACCTCATTATATGATTTAATGCAAAATCACCAGAGAATCACTTGGCCATCTGCAGAAACTAATGCTTTCATCCTTTAGTCTTTTCATCAGTTTCAATCTCTGATTTCTAGTTTGCTCAGCAGTATGTAGACTACTACATGCATTGGTTGAGCTCTTTGATAAATGTGCTAATATAAAAATTTTCTCTTAGCCGTGTAAATTACTGTTTTATCTGCAGCCTTTTGTCCTGTACTTGTGTTCATCTCTTACACTTTTCTCTAGGTGGTGGAGATACCTGGGATGGTATGTGTACTGCTTTTTGAAAGCTCATTAGCATCTTGTCTTTTGCATATGTTTATTCACTAACAGCTAACGTTTGCTTTTTCTCTGTAACATTTGTTTGTAGCATGAGAATGTCTTTTTAATAAACTACATAAAAGGTCTGATTCTGAGCAATGCTGAGCACCTGCAAGCTTTCATCGAGAGGTTTACCTACTTAGCAGCTCTTGGGATCAGGTCCTTGAACTGTCCATGACAGTTTCTCTTCAGGTGGTTGTTTATGGCTAACAGAAGGCTTAATCGGGAGTTTGAGGTGAAATTAAACTAAAACACTGAACATCCAAGAACATTGGATATTTTAGACAGTGTTTGCTTTTTGTTGCTAAAGTGGGTGTTGAATAATCAAGGGCTTTTGGAAGCAATAAGCTTTTTTTAGGTTATTTAATTCTCAGTAATGTTACAAGGGGAAAAACTTCAAACTTGCCATTTGCTGTAAAATAAATAAATGAATGTATTTGGTAACAAGTTATAAAGTTTTATTTAGAAATTACTAACTGTAGCTAGAAAGGCAATAAATTCTTGTTTTCTATTTTAGCAAGTAAACAACTGTGCATTGAGTGCTTGATATCACTTGAAAAGTAACAAATTCCTAACTTTTGATTTTTTTTTTTTTTAAAGACTCAAATCTTTTATTGAGTCTGAATATATCTGTTGTAAAGAATATTAGTGCAGCTTTAAATTTTTAAGGCAAACACTTTTTCTTGAGTGTGTTTTTTTGGAGTGAGTTTAAACAATCCCTGCAAGTGTAATTTCTTCTCTTACTAATGAACTGCACTTATTGCAATGTCCACTTGGCCATGAAAATAAGGGATTTACGATATTAGCAAAGCAAGTGTGGTTTACACAACTATTTAATATTTTAATTGTATGAGTGTTATTTTCTGGTCCTCTTTTTGATTGTTCCCCATAAGGTGTGTATTTTGAATAGCTTTATTTTCAGATTGTGATCTGAAACACTTAATTTATAACTAAAAACGTAATGAGGTAACTTCAAAGTCAAGTATGTCCCTTCAATGGAAAATGTGTTGGGTTTTGTGACTTTTTTTTAAGAGAGCTGATTGCCCAGGGCGCGTCTGTGGAATGATATCTTGAACTTCTCTTGATGGTAGAAAACTTTGAAAATTACTTGCATAATTTATAAATTTGTAAGTGGACAGTTCTCTGAGCATGAATGTATTTAAAAGATCCTGCGATTGACAGTCAAATCACTAAATCTTGGATCTCCGATCCTCCATTTGCTGAACTCTCTCAAGCTAGTTTTCTGTTATCACTGGTTTGGTATTTTCCTCCTCTTCTGCTTTCATGACATACCAGAACCTGAAGCCCGTTCCTGCCCTCTGCCAGGCCCCTTTGGCATTGTTTCTGCTGAACGCTGTGCTTCAGCTAAACTGGAAGATCACAAGATGTGATATGTTGCTTCAGAAAGTGATCTCGTTTTGCCAGCATCATGATCTTAAGCTAAATTCTCAGTCGTTCTATTTTTGCAAGCTTAACAACTAGGAAAAGCTGTAATGTTAAGATAATTTGCTTGGAATATGTTGGACGGTATTGGCAAAATAGATACTAGTGTGTGGTATTGATCTCATGTGTTCTTACATTCTGTTTTTCTGGAAAAGTATGCCCATATTGGAAATAAGTGGTCTGTACTGACTCTAAATTGTGTGTCTTCTGCCTTCTAGTCGGATGTGGAGAAAGATGTTTTCCCATTTATTAAATACCACAGAGACGTGTTAGGAAAAGTGGCACTGTGAAAACTAAACTTTACTTTGCTGGAAGGGTAGAAAGTTTTCAGCTGTACAGACTGCATTTTTCAGAACTTCTTCTGCAACAGGAAATTAAGTATAACTGTTCATAAATTTTAACAAATTGCTTTTTGAGTCAGTAACAGACTTTCTGATGCTTCTGAAATTATTCCGCAGCTCATCAGAACAAGCTAGAAGAGATGATTAATGAGTTAGCAGTGGCCATGACAGCTGTAAAGCATGAACAGGAGTACATGGAAGTGCGTGAAAGAATACATAGAGCAAGTATGTGTCTTTGACTTAAATACCTTCTCCCCTCTCAAATGAACTTACAGAATGTGATTTAAAATACAAGTCCATGAAAGCTATTCCAGGTTAATAATAATAATAAAAAAAAATTAGAACAAGTTCTGAAGGACCTGCCCATACAATAAATAATGTAGTTGATGCTTGCAGTCTTCTTTAAATTGGCTCGCCTCTCATGTAATGAAAATTGTTATGAAAAATAATCTTTGCTGAACTGGTATAAATTCTACAGTTCTCTGAACAGCATATTCATGAAGATATCAGTAATGATCCTTGAAGTGGGTGTGGCTTAATAATTGAGCCAAAGTCTTTTTTAATTATTTCGTTGAAATAGAGCAGAACTACTGTTATTTCCAAATAGAGAATATGGTTAGCTCTCCAGTCACAACGCTCACTTCCTGAAATACAGCTTTAAAATACAACTGAGAGCGCTAAGTGGTGCATTAGGGGGAGCCCAGTGAGAATAAAGGGCAAATATTTTTAGCGTGAAAATACAACATTATATTAAAGCACTGGCCCCTCAACTTTTTGAACCTATGAATATCTCCAATTTTATGACTTTTGTTACTAATGGTCTTATTGAAGAAAATGCTGAATTTTTAGAACCAAAGATGATGAATCTTTAGAGATTAGAAATTCCCCACTTGACTTTGAGACCGTAATATGCAACTGTTACTTGAAAAAGCAAGAGGCTTCTGTTTGGCAGTTACAAGCTTCTGTCTGGCCTCTTTGAAGGTGGGCAGAATAGAGAAAGATGCTGCAGTGTATGTCCAAAGTTGAGGTTAAAACATCTGCTTGCATAGCAAGCTGTTCAGAAAAATATTCCCCCCTCAGCTCTCAGATCTCATCTCTAAGACTGCAGAGTCCTTCTGGGACGCTTGTAATGACATGATACAAATATCAGTGGTTTATGTGCAGAATGAGAAAGTGTGTTTTAAGTTTGTTTTAAATGCTTTGTTACTTTCTTTTTTTTTTTTTCCTCCCCAACAGTTAATGACAACACAAACAGCAGAGTGGTTCTTTGGTCATTCTTTGAAGCTCTTGTATTAGTTGCCATGACACTGGGACAAATCTACTATCTGAAGAGGTTTTTTGAAGTCCGACGGGTTGTTTAAGAGTACTTTTCTGGTCCCGGATTTCAGTTCACTGTCTACCAAACATCCTGGTCACAAAAAAGTCATTTAGTTTCTGAACCCTCTTTACTGAACTGTAAAACTTATTGCTTATGTTCCTTCCTAGTTAAAAATGAATTGTTTTTATATATCTTCTGTAGCAAAAGCTGTGCTGAAATCTTGTCACTTAATTGGCATAATCTTTTTCACTTAAATCTGCCTAGTCTGTATGCTAAGCAAGGTCCAAGCAAGCTGCAAATGCTGTAATTCAACTGTAGTAACAAGCAATGTTGATGTCTCTTCTAACTTCTTTTTTTTTTTTTCTTCCCCCCTGTTTTTGTACTTGCAGTTCTATCTAGGGAAACAGTACAAGGCCCTAACATGACTGTTTGCATTTTTGACATCTTTAACTCTGCAGTAGGTGTTATGAAATTGAAATAATCCCTTCTTTGCTTACATAAACTGCCAAGGAGAAGTGATTGGAACTTTATTCTGATAATGAATAGAAGACAGCTGACAACTTCCGATCTAGTATTCATGCCTAGTTGCTATTTAAAAGAAAGTCTTCAGTAACTATCCTAATTACATCAACTTATTCCCAAAGTTCTTTTAAATTAAATAGTTGATACGAGAATATTTTCTCCTCTCATTACCAAATGTTCATAGTACGGTTTTTAGTCTTTCACAGGTTTTATATCTAAGCCAATTGTGTGCAGTGTCTTGGCAAACAATAGTTAACCCTTTGGTTTTTGCAGGTCCAAAGCTCAGACTGTTGGCGCTATTGCGGAATGCATTAGTGTTCAGGAAATCTGGATTCCTGATGCCAAAGGGTTAATGATTCTGGGGGTTTATTGCGATGCTATGCAGCCCTTGTATTTAAGTTAAGTGGCGGTCTCTGCCATTATCTGATCATAATTAGCATAATGCTAAATACTGGTGTGTTTTCTTTTTCAGGCACATGTAGATTTGTTTTTGTATAAAGTTACTTTCCTCGGTATCTGATGATTGGTTTAAAAATTAAAGAAGCGTCTGATGTGGGTGCTGAGCCAGGATTCTGTTGTGACTGATGTATATTAGTTGTAATCATTTTTGGGGGTGGGGTGGGGTCTTTTCCAGGGGGGAGCCTCTACAAGTAACACACAACAGTTTTGTACAATTAATTTAAAATTTGTTACAGGTTTTCATGTTCCAGGTAAAGTTTTTTCAACCTTGGGCAAACACTTGCAGCAGTTCTTCAGAAAGGTGACCGTTACACCTTTTTGCAACTGTTGTGTGCCAATATTTTTGTGTAAAACACTTAAAATTGAATTCTAAGATGTACATTTAAAAATTGCTTGTGAATCTAAATATGACCCAGGTTCGATAAATAAACAAATTCTTTAAAAAAAAATAAAAGAACTTTGTATTTTTTTTTCTTTGATGCTTTAAGGAACTACAGTTTAATGCTCAAAGCTTTTTCATAAAGTATCTCTTAGGATAGCAGGAATTCATCCAAATTTGTGGGCAGGTAGAAGAAATTGCAGGTAACTCTAAACTTACAGCTTTGCTACTCGGCTCTAGGCGGTCGGGTGCCGCAGTGCTTCTGTGTGGCCTGCAGAAGTACGCACTATGATAGGCCGCTTGCTATAAAAATAAGATGTTTTTGCTATACGCAAAGGGTGGCGTTTACTATCGAGTTTTCTCACAGAGGAGGCAAAAACCCGCGGGGTCTGGCCGGAGGAGGCGGCCGGTGGTGCCTGGGGCGGAACCAAGGTGCTGCGGCGCCTGTTTCCGCGCGGCCGCGCCGAGGCCGGACGGCGGGGCGCGGGGGACGAGGCCGGGCGGCGGACACGGTCGAGGCGCCCGTCAAAGATGGAGGCGGTCACGGAGGGGAGCTGGGAGTCGCTGCCCGTGGCGCTGAGTCCGGGCGTGCTGCAGGCGCTGCGGGAGCTCGGCTTCACCCGCATGACCCCGGTGCAGGTGAGGGGCGCTCCCCGCCGGCCCGCGGCTGTCGCGGGGAAGGGGAGCGGGGCAGCGGCGGGGAGGCAGGGCCTGAGGAAGGAGGGTGCGGGCGGTGTCAGCAGCAGCGCCTGGGCCAGCCCGTGCTGGTGAGGGGACGAGCTGTGCCGTCGGTGTCAGTGGGCTCGGTCGCAGCCCCGGGGCCGCAGGTCAGAGCAGTCGCTGGATCCTGTAGCAGCGCGGGAAGTCGCAGCCCTTGGCTTTGCCGTCACTGGCTTTGCTGAGGTAACGTTTACAGAGAGAGCTTTGATGTCCCTTGGGGGGATTTAGGCTCTGTGAGATTGACTTCCACCGTAGCCAATTCAACTGTTGATGTGATGTTTCCCTTTTTTTCAGTCTGCAACCATTCCGCTCTTCATGAATAACAAAGATGTTGCTGCAGAAGCGGTGAGTGCTTTTTCTTGGTCGAGTTCATTGCTTTTCTTGGTTTGTCTCTGGAGCTGAGGGAGGGCTGACTCTGTTTCCGTTCTAACAGGTAACAGGCAGTGGCAAAACCTTAGCATTTGTAATTCCCATACTGGAAATCCTGCTCAGACGGGAAGAAAAATTAAAGAAAATGCAGGTAAGATTAAGTTATTCTGTTCTGGGTATGTTTTTATGATGTGCCAATAGGATTTGATGACTTCAGGAAAAGTACCAATAAGGGAAATTGGGTGCACATAAAGTGACTGTGTGCTCAGCTCTTTGGTATAGCAGTAACAATAAACTGTTTAAAACTTGATAATAAATATTGGGGCGCTTCCTTTGTACTTAGATACAGCTTTTTATTTGACGTGGTCAAAACAGGTTTTTGAACTGTTAGAAAAGTGTCTTAAAATATCAAATACGATGACGTACTGCAGCCAAGAGTCTTTGTATGCTTTTTAGCATCCATTGACTTTGAATACATTTTAGCGTACAGAGAACTTGCACTGTTATTTGCTATTAAATATCATCATTAGATACTGCTCTTTGAGCAGAGGTATTTTGCACATTGGTATAATACCTCTTTCATAGATATTTTCTGTTATTTTGTTCGTATGCTTTATTGTATTTGTGTGGAAATGTCTTGTCTAAAACTAGGATCATAAACATGGCTCATTCACTTAGCTTGTAAGGGAGAATTTTGCCCAAATCTTTCTGCTAGTCTGTTATTTTCCATAACTTCCTTTTTGTTTTTCATGTGCAGGTCGGAGCTATAATTATCACGCCAACGAGAGAATTAGCTATTCAAATTGATGAGGTGCTATCCCATTTCACAAAACACTTCCCCAGGTTTAGGTGAGTGAACTTCAGGCTTGTCATGACCATAGTTTCTTTTTCTTTGGACTTCTGTCATTTGTAAACTAGCAAAACTTAAAGATGACCTAAATCTTTCCGTTTTATTGTTTTAGTCAGATTCTTTTAATTGGTGGTAGGAATCCCATGGAAGATGTTGAAAAGTTTAAAGAACATGGGTGAGTTGATTGTCAATAATTTTTTATCAATGCTTCGCAGCTGTGGTTTTCTTCTTCTCAGGGTTTTCAAATTAAGGCTTTGGTCCTGCTGGTGCTAAAATGTGGCGGTACTGCATGAGTATGTTAGGGTGTAGGCTGAGGAAATTGTGGATTCTTTTCCTTGAGTGAGATATGCTGTAACGAGACAATAGGAGAGGATGATACATGAAATGAGGACCATTTATGTGCCGTTGGGGTGAAGAACAGTCTACAACATGGTGAGCTGAAAACTCTCTTCAGTGAATATTTCAGTTCCTTCTTTCTTGTAAATGTTGTACTAGCAGTAGGCTCTAGTGAGATTGAGACCGTGCTGATGAATATTCTGAAACTGTTTGGTGCTGATACCGACGATGAAGTTTTGAAGCAATCATATTTGCCACTGGCTTTTGCACGGAGGTACCAAATATTTCTTCTAGCTGATAGTTGCTGATTATATTCTAAACTTTTTTTACCACAAATGGTGTGCTTTTACCTGAGCGTTTTTCTCCCGTCAACGTAGTGTCTGAAAGGCACTGAAATATGAATGAATACGGTTAGAAGTGACAAATTTAAACTTTTATTGAAGAATGTAGTCAACTTGTGTGCAGGTTTGTGCTGTGATAATAATGTTAGCAGCTCCCCTAAAGTCCTTACCTTGCACAGTTACAGAATTGCTCTGTGTCTTGTTCACAAACAGCGGGAACATCATTGTAGCTACACCAGGGCGCTTGGAGGATCTATTCAGAAGAAAAGCAGATGGGCTGGATCTAGCAAGTTGTGTGAAGTCTCTTGATGTGTTGGTATTAGATGAAGCAGACAGACTTCTAGATATGGGCTTTGAAGCAAGGTATTTAAATAATAAGTTCTAGTAATACTTCTGAAGTTTTAAATGAGTTCGTATATGATTGATGTGAATGAGCGTGGCCTACAATGACCTTTAAAGTTAGAGTTGTTCTGTTTTGTTCTTTTATCTCTCTTTCCTCTGTAGACTACATAAAGCAATTGCTAAGGGGGAAGAGAATCAGGAAAGAGTGGATCCTTGATGAACACAGAATTTAATTTTTTTTTTCTGATGTATATTAGCACATGCTATATTAATGCTTGATTAAGTATCATTATTTACACATCAGAACGGCTTAAAACACTTTAACAAATAAGCTTTGATGTCTCTCTTTCTCTCAAAGTTAAGATAATTAGTTCAATAGAAGATTGGCACTTGATAATAAAAACTGTTTTGTTTGTAAACTCTTACTTCTGAGGGAAGTCTTGGGACAGTTATGTTTTACATGTGCTTACTTGCAGTTTAAATGCCATTCTGGACTTTTTGCCCAAGCAGAGACGGACAGGTCTCTTCTCAGCAACTCAAACTCAAGAGGTGGAGAACCTGGTGAGAGCAGGTCTCCGGAATCCTGTCCGCATTTCGGTGAAAGAGAAGGGAGTGGCAGCAAGCAATACGCAGAAAACTCCAACACGCCTGGAGAACTATTATATGGTGCGAACCTCTGTGCTTCGTGATAGTTTCTTGTTCCCTCTCCTTTTTCCCTGGTTCCGTCAATAATTTTTTAAGTCTTGGCCAGTTAGGATCACATTAATAGAGGAACCAGAAGTCTCAAAGATCTAAAGCTCTTGCAGGTTCTCCAAAGATCAGTAACCACGCTAAGGAGAAAGATCTAAATTAGCAACCCTGTTGTTTCCTGTGAGTTTTGTTTGGCTGGCCAGGAGTTGTCGTAACCCTAAACTAGGTGCAGTGCTGTGACTCCTTGACCTGCTTATGGTGAATGGGTATGGGAGGAGACTTTGGCGATTTCAGAAAAGTGGCTGAGGGATACTTGAGATCCTACTGCAGAAGAGGTATTGTGGCTGGGGATGGGAAGGCTGGGAGCTTAAGTACTTGTTTTTACTTAAAACAAGATACATAAAAGAGTAATATTCCACATGATGTAGAGCTGTGGTGCAAATGATCAATATTAAGAAATTATGCCTGTAGGCGTTTATCAGTGCACAATGAATGGAGGAAACTGGCAGATCACTTTGTATCAAGTCCGTTTTCTTAATTTTTTTTCTTTTGCATTGTATAGATCTGTAAAGCAGATGAAAAATTTAATCAGTTGGTGCATTTTCTTCGACAGCACAAACAGGAAAAACATCTAGTCTTTTTCAGGTAATTCTGTTTGTGTTTCATTGTGGAAACAGTATGGTGTTTTATTACTTAAATTCCAAAACTGTGCCCTGTGTTGACAAGGACACGACTATTTTTAAAGCGATTCATTTTAACAGCTGTCTTGTAGAACATGGTGCCTAAAAAGAGATTGATCATCACTTCATGTCAGGATTGTGTTGAACTTTATTAAGCAAACCATAAATTTTATGCATTTTTAAAGTAAGGCGTTGTAGATGATTATATGTTAATTATAAAAATGATGTATGTATTTTAAATTAAGAAAAATAGGCAATAGAGTATATTTTTGAAAGGTCTGAGACCACTCTAGCTTGACTGTCTAAACCAGATTAAAAATGTGGCATAATCTTTTGGTTTTGTGTCTGTCTTTATCACAACAGCACGTGTGCCTGTGTGGAATACTATGGGAAGGCTTTGGAATCCTTAATTAAACAAGTGAAAATAATGAGCATTCATGGGAAAATGAAACACAAGCGTAACAAGATTTTTACTGAGTTTCGGAAGCTCCCAGGGTAAGAAAATAGGAATAGGCTAAGGCAGCCAAAATTAAAAGTAGTAAGGGATGTGTAATTTTGCCTGACAATATTTTTCTGCCACTTAAGTGTGGAAGAGTGGCGTTGTGCTGAGGAGAAGGATGCTAGTAGCTGGTTCTGAATGTATTTATAACAACACAAACTATGCTTAGGTACTCAAAGTATGATCACAAAGTGAAAATGTGACTGGAGCATGTCCAGCCTAATTTAGATAATCTATGCGGCAGCATGGAAGGTGCAGGGGCGTGGATTTAGGATATCCTGCAGCCCAGGACCTCTGCAGTTTGCAGTGCTTGCTGGCCAAACATATGCACTATGAAGCCCGTCGTTATTGCTGCTATCTGTGCTACTGTTTTAACTGGGCACACTGTACTGTCACATGCTACAGCACACATTAGCCTTGCTGTATAAACGTACCATCAGTAGGGAACTGGTAGTGAAAATAACCTTTTCCTGATTGGTAACCAGAGTGGAAACCCAGGATACTATTTTATTAGTATATGAGCAAGAATATGGCAACACGATGCTGTAATTTACATGCAGAAAAGTATTCTTTGTCAGCTTTGCAGGATGTTGTTAAGAGACTCTTGCCTCGTTAGCTGTCATTTTTTATTGCGTGGGACCTGAGTTTTAGCATCTTATAAGAAAAATAATTACCAGCAGACTGGAAGAACAACTGTTTAAAGTAGTGTGCTAAAATTGTCAGTCTGTTAAGTCTTTTATTAGAATGTTTATAGTATTATGTTCAGCTGTGGTGGATGCAATGGTGATTTAAAAATAGAGCTTGCGGTAGGGAATCGATTTTTTTAATTTTTTTTTAGTGATATGTTGGCTGTAAATCACATTCCTTTTCATAATGTTATGTAGAATTTTAGTTGGTGAAAGTTCCAACTACCTTATAATATTTGGTCTCTTTTCAAAAAAATGAGTGGTTTAAAAAGTTTTGTTCCTTGTTCTCCAATGTAGATGCAGAATACACAGCCTGGGGGAGACTGGCTCTTCTCAAACGACAGTTTAATGAAAATACGCTGTTTCTTCTTTCTAGTGGCATTTTAGTTTGCACCGATGTGATGGCTCGTGGTATAGACATTCCAGAAGTACACTGGGTTTTACAGTATGACCCACCTAGCAGTGCAAGGTACAACTTCAGATCTTGTGAACCTTTACTCTACTTGTGGTTGTGTTACTATACTGTTAAGATACAAATTGAGAACACACAACTGCAGAAACCACGTTTAATCATTGCCTGGAAGTTAGTCTGAGTGAACACACAAAATAACGCGTGGACAAGGGAGGTTTGGAACGCTGCAATTTTTGTTACAACTGCTGTGAATTGAAATGACTTTGTCTTGTATGTGCGGAAGTCAGATGGGTGGTTTGTGTGAAGAGGCACTCTGGTGTAAGGCTTGGGATGAGAATATCAAAGAAA
Organism: Balaeniceps rex; assembly: GCA_013401315.1. Classification (NCBI taxonomy): domain Eukaryota; kingdom Metazoa; phylum Chordata; class Aves; order Pelecaniformes; family Balaenicipitidae; genus Balaeniceps; species Balaeniceps rex. Next base: position 66,492 of record VYZW01059320.1, on the reverse strand, counting down.
TAACGAGAGCTGAGATGCTAGGGTGAATGAGAACAGAGATGAGAGCAGGAACAGAGCTCTTCAACCAATGGTACACTGAAAGTTCACATGAAAGGCGCTTTTCTGTGTATTTTAACTTCCAATGTCATAGTTCTCCCTACAACTTACTTAAACTCCATCCCCGAAACAGACGCCTCTTGTTTTAGCATACAGTCCTAACAATTGAGTGGGACTGCTACATGTCTTGCATTTTACTGATTCCTGCTGGTTTAGTTCAAAAGTATATAGCACACTGTTTTCCATTCCATCAGATTTTCCCTTTTGCTGTCTTGTCTAATACTTCAAGATCAGACTGAGCATCTCTTGCTAAGTTAGCTCTGTGTTGTGTTGTTTCAGTGCCTTTGTGCATCGGTGTGGTCGAACAGCACGGATTGGCAATGTAGGCAGCGCACTTGTATTCTTGCTTCCCATGGAAGAATCTTACATTAACTTTCTCTCAATCAACCAAAAGGTCAGTAGACTTTTATTCTACCCCAAAGCAGGAAGGGGCAGGGGGACAGGCTTACTGATAGGAGTTTTGAAATCAGAATTTGTAGAACTTAAGGTCGTACGCATAGATAATGTTTTAGCAGAGGTGCATAGTTAAAAAAAAAAAGATGAGCTGCTTATTAATCACCAAATGCAACTATCTGTTAGAACACAATTGCTCCCCGTGTTACCTACCAAGTTTGAATAGGAATATGTGATGTGTTGAGTAAGGAAAGGCTTTTCATTTCTAAGGGTGTGTAAGATTGAGCATTTGCGGAAGGGCAGCGCTGGCTTGCGCGCCTACCCCCAACCCCGCCACCACCAGTTTATACACTGCACCCTCTGTGCTGTTTATTTCTAACTGTTAATTTCCTGGGCCTGGTCCTCCATTTGTGGGATTAATTTGTATAAATTCTCTATAGAGGCCTGCTAATGAGAACACAGCTTGGTAAGGCGTGAGACACAGATGTTGCCTCTCTCGAGCTGCAGTGTGCGAACTCTTCTGCTGGGCTAGGACAGCTGCGTGTGGGGCTGAACGGTGAACTACTGTGTTGAAATGACCGAGTAGAAGGGGGAAGCTGACTGAAGATTAACTGGGGAAGAAGTGTGTGTTCAAAGTGTCACAGTGCATTTTAAATCATTTGGCTGAACTTTTCTTTTGGTTTTGTGTTTCTTCTCTGGTTTTCAGTGCCCCATGCAGGAAATGAAACCGCAGACAAATGTGTTAGATCTTCTTCCAAAACTGAAGTCTATGGCCCTAGCTGACAGGGCAGTGTTTGAGAAAGGGATGAAAGCATTTGTGTCTTACGTCCAGGCTTATGCCAAACATGAATGTAACCTGATCTTCCGAATAAAAGGTAATTCCCAGCAGGGGCTGGTATCTTTTACCGTTCCTTTCAGAAGACAGTATTTGGTTTGACAAAAAAACAGAGTGTTATTGTCCGCAAGCTTCAGCTACTGGTCCCTGTTCTCAAAGTTACTTTCTGCTGTGTCAGATTCTGACAAAACTCCTATTTTCTCAAGCAACTTGTTTCTCATTGCTTTCAAGAGAAAACATTTAATTAGTAAGTTTGACCAAAACTGACATAATAATAAATAAAAATTACTTAGTATCATTATTAGTAAGTATAGAATGAAAACAATACAATAAGATAATGTTCTTTTCTGTGACTTGCTAAGTTAAATTAGCTTTTTATCCAGCAGGAAACTGACTTTGTAATCTTTATTTTAACAGATCTGGATTTTGCTAGCCTTGCCAAAGGTTTTGCATTGTTAAAAATGCCAAAGATGCCTGAACTAAGAGGAAAATGTTTTCCAGACTTTACTCCAGTCACTGTTAATACAGACTCCATTTCATTTAAGGATAAAAATAGAGAAAAACAGAGACAAAAGCAATTAGAACAACAAAGAAAAGAAAGACAGGAAAATGGAGGGAAAAAGAAATTCATAAAGAACAAAGCCTGGTCAAAGCAGAAAGCCAAGAGGGAGAAGAAGAAGAAAATAACAGCTAAAAGGAAGCGTGAAGAGGTAAACTGAGCCCGTTCTATTAAACAGTGTGTGATTACTGTAGCATAGGTACATACTTTCAAATGGCAGAGAGCCATGGGATTTTTAGTTTGATAGAACTGATGACTGTAAATTAACTTTTTAGGACCTTGACAGGCAAAGCTTAAAAAAATTAGAGAAGCTTTTTGAAGCCAAACACTAAAACAACTTCTCAGCACTTTGATGCTAGTCAATAATGCTGCCAGCATAGGTAGTGTAGATTTTTATTTCTCAAGAGGTGCAGCAGTATGGCATGATGGTGGACAGTACTTGATCCTCCCCCCCTTTGCTTTTTTCAATTCTCAACAAGTGTAACTGCGAGTTAGTTTTCTAGGTAGAAATTCAGTATTATTTCCTGCTTGGAAACTCCTGGCAAAATCTGAGTTGTAAACTTCTCCTGTGTTCAGCTGTATAGAATGAAAGCCTTTTGGTGTTGTGTTTTAACTTGTTATTTTTCAACTGTCAACAGGGCTCTGATATTGAAGATGAGGACATGGAAGAATTGTTGAATGACACAAGACTCTTGAAAAGATTAAAAAAAGGAAAAATTAGCGAAGAAGAGTTTGAGAAGAGACTAACAGGCAGCAAGAGTAGACTCAAAGCAGAAACTGTTGCTGACTTAGAGTCTGAAGGTTGACAGTTATTCTAACCACACTTTTACATTAAAATACTGCCTATTTCAATAAAACTGTATTTTTATAACAAAATAGTGATGCAGAGAACAGAACTGATCTATTTTCTTCATAAAGAGACCTGGTGTCCATAAAGACATACAAACAAGCTGCAGTTAAGAACAAAGCTAAACGCACTGCTCTCGTATGGCATGGCAGGAGCTGCGGATTTCCATTAGCAGCCTTGTGCATTTTTTCATTTTGTTTTTTTCAGGTACGTATCACAGATTAGTAAGTAACAGCATACCTCAGAATGAGTTTGAATGCACCGCAAGGTATTTTATTTTAAAATATCAAAATACTCCACCCATCTTTAAAATAATTTATTTTAGGTCTTTAGAAGCTGTAGTAACTTCTGGGTTTTTTTTAACAGTGGTCCATCCACGTGTAATGTTTTGCTTTAAAAGCTGAAGAAGGCTGATAATTACATTAATCCTTATAATGTTGTCTCCTTACCACGTCCATATAACTTGTATCATCTTCCAAGTTCTTACAACTGTGATAGTCATTGAAGAAGATGATACATTTTGTACAGAGTCCTCTGTTACAGATAGAGTTTAATAAGTTCATCACTGACAGCTGATGGAGTTAACACACCGAGGTCTGTAAACAGTAACGTAATTAGTGATGGTGATGTGTAGTCAATCCAGGGATGCTCCTCTGTTAGATTCTGACTTGTTTTCAGAGTGTCTGCTTTGTACTAGAAGGAAACGGAGACCATTAGTTATAACACAGCTGCAAGTTAAAACCTCTTTTGGGTCTCAAGCAGATGTTTGTGGTAAAACTGAAGGAAGTCAAGTGCTTTAAAATGAGGCATAGGATGGTGCCACCTTGGTCTCAGCTGTTTTACCTTCTTTATAAAGTACAATTTATAGTTCTGAAGAGTATCGATTTAACTGCTTTTTGCCCTCAGCTGCTCCTGTGCCCCAAAGGAACCGCTTTAGGAACTAAATGTTAGCATTACGACAAATTATGGATGTTTGACATGTGACTGTAACATGGAGCAACTCTGTATTATGTAAAGTAAGCTAGAGTAGAGAGATCCAGATAAATGGAAACATGCTTAGATGAAAGGTTTTCATAGACACGTAAGTGTGCATCTTCACTGGCTAAGAAGTAATTTTAATTTCTCTTACCTTAAACTTATCTGGGACATCCTGCTGATTTAGAGGGAAAAGTCTTACAAACTTGAAACTTTCTGCTACCACATAAAATGGCTTATTCTGAGCTTTGGCACACACAGCAATTTGATTAGTGCCGATCTGTGGAGACAGATGGAAAACAACATGCAGACCCAGTGCTAGAGTGACATAATATTGCCCAGTTTCCAACAATAAATAATGTTTACTGGATAACGTCCAAATAGAAAAGGTTTTTCAGAAAGCCTTGAATTATTCAAAGAAACCAAACTTTAAAAGTCTAGAGTTTACAGAATGATGTAGTAAACTCACTACCTATTACCTTGTTAATAATGCCTCCGCTTTCAACTACACCTTCAGCACCAACTAACACCAGGTCCACTTTTTCCATAATGTAGCTGTTCAAAGGGGGGAAAAAAAAAATCCAAGTCTTACTGGGTAATATGACAAATGACTCGCTGAACAGAACAGCAGTTAGTAATTCAAACAGTCTTTCACTTTTCTGAACTAATTTCATCTACCTGTGTAAGTCCACGTGCTGTTACACATCCTTGGAGTGAGTTTTTATCTGCTTCCCTGGCAGGAATATTAAGTAACCTCATCTTCTCCAGCCATACCTGACCTTGGCAATTGTGTAAATGCTGGAAGAAGTTGAAATCTGACTGGGAATGATACTCAGTTACAGGAACACAGGTGTCTGTGATAAGATACTACCTACACAGTGAAGGGTAACTGCACCGTGATAACCTTGGCCAAATATGTAGGATGCTCCTCATCTAATCCCCCTTTCTTTACATCCCTCCGATGTGTTTTGTTAATTGGAAATACAGATCTAAAAAGAAAACCACCAACTAAGTGATTTGGATAGACATCAGGTGTTAAACAGAACTTGTAGACTTGTCCACTCAAGCCACTGTCTTCCCTAGATTAGAGGTGCTTTGGTAGGCAGACTGGTATGTGTTCTCTTGGAGGCAGTCTCTCAGGTATTTTGCACTTACGCAAGAATTGGGACTTGGATTTATTATAGTTCTTTCTTTTCTCATGTTTTGGACTTATACCAAGCAGTAGTGATTTAGCAAATAGCTTAAGAAACCCAAAATGACAACATGTATGCAAATTAGGGAAAAAAATGTAGCCTTTTTGCATAGCGCCTCAGGTTTCTGAGGTTTTTTTGTAGATATCCCCAAGTTCTACTCTTAGATCTGACTCCATTTTTCATTCTAACACGCAAACATCAAATACTTGTTTTGTAGCAGGCGTATTCTCCTAATCGTGCACCTAAAGGTGTAACTTGTTTAGCTTGTTTGACGACTACGACAAACTAAGTAACAACCTCGGTAGTTTGAACAAGCTTCTAGGAAACTTAGATATAACACTATCAAAGTAAAACTGTGATGAACAATATTAAGATTTAATGATCAGGCTTACCCAACTGCAGCATCCAGAATCACAGTCACAGGAATGTTCAGCTTCCTCAAGGCTTTTGCCATTTTTTGCCTATTAAAAAAACATGTTTGAAGCTTAGAAGTCTTTTCTCTAAAGACAATGCTAGAAAAATATTGTCTGAAAGACTGAAACCCGTGACTGCCCATGTTCCCTCGCCTGTAGTTTATGATGTACCCTCTAATAGAAAATAAGTTATTGTGTAGAAATGGAAACAAACAGATTACAACAAACCCAACAAAAGTCAAGTCAGTTTGTTTTAGCAGTCAAGAATTACAGCTACAGACAGATGAGTGAACTATTAAAATGATGGATTACCTAAACTGTCTCAGCTTTTCCATCAACAGGGTGTAAGAAACAAGAAGTAAAGGATGGGGTGCATTGCTACAATTTATTGCAGTGGCTAGGAGTTATTTCAGTGAAGCTGGAAAATCATATGTACTGTACTTAACATCCTCGATTCTAGTGGAAGACTGGTTAGCAACATGCATGTAGGATTTATTACTTCACTTACACAACAGTGTATGCTCTGAAGAGGGAAAGTTTGCTCTCTTGCTATCAGGAATACACTTTATTTGGCATCTTCAAACAATGCTGTTAGCTAAATGTTTTACTTTTCCATGCTTAATATAATACTGATTATTTTAGCCTATTTTTGAAACAGACAACTAGAAATCAATTGTCTCCCATTTCCCCAGGAAAATGTAGGTTGCCTGGCACTGCCTGGAAGTTTGTAAACCTTTGAGGAAAACATAGGTAACACTGTTATTAGAATATTTAATATTGGAAATTACTTGTTAATATTGTTTTTTTTTTTTACTTGTCCAGAATAATGTGATATTATTAGTGACAGTTACCATTTAAAATGCTGCAAACAAGCGTAGCAGCTTTTCTTAAGGTCTGACAGATTTGATGCTAGCTGTAACTTACCCTGTTAACCAACATAAAACACAAATTAATGAGTACTTGCCCTGCTTGATCTGGCTGTGACTCAGTAACGTAAACACTGAATCGCTTCTTTGACTCAACAGCTGCTTCTAACACTCTGAGGACCACTCTTGAGTAGGCATGTGTCAATATTCGCTGTCAAGAAAAATAATCAGACATTACTTTTTGCTGAGCTTTGGGAAACCTTTACTTTCGTTAAAGGTGTCACAGCTTTTATTTCACACAACTGTCCACTGATGTTAAATAATAATGTACGTCACTTGTATTCTACAAATCATAGGATAGCTGGACTTTATGTGGCTCGCCATGATGCAGCCAAGGGGTGATGATCTAGTATTTTAAACGGAAACTTGAAGTTGTGACTCCTCAGCACCTCTTAGAAGTAGACCACAAGTTAAAGTTGGATTGCATGGGAACTGAAGTGTGGGGGGCAGATGAGTCATAACAAAATACAGCGATGGGTGATGTTACGCCTATGTACTTGCAGAAGCCACTACCAGACAATACTGTAGTGAATGTTAATAAACTTCACTCCCCTCCCCTTTCATTCTTCCGTTACCGCAAGCAGCAGAGCAACAGAACAAGAGTGACCGTGCCTCGGCCTACTTACAGCACCATCCCTGATGAAAGGATGACACAGCTTAGCGATTTTGTTCCTCGAGAGAGAGACTTTCCTCAGGAAGATCTCCCCACGCTCGATCATGATTTCTTTGCACTTGGAGTAGTCCTGGAAAACACGGTGATGTCTGCTGCGAAGCTGGAGGGTCCCCCAGCCGGCAGCGTGGCTGAGCAGGGGGCAGCCGCCCTTACCGAGTACTCCAGGGAGGTGAGGCTGATGAAGCGCAGGAAGAGCTCCCCGCCGGAGGAGACGGCCACTGAGGAGTCCACCCGAGACAGGGTGTTGATGGCGGCCAGCAGGCTGCTCCTCAGGCCCTGGATGGTCTCCCCTGCAGGGAGGCAGAGGTGCGTGGGCAGGGCAGGGCCGGGCCTCCCCGACACCGGCCTCGCCGTGGGGAGACCCGGGGCAGAGGGGGCACCCCGTCCCGTCCGGGGCTGAGGGGGAACCCGGGCCCACCTCGGTCCTGCTTGAGGAAGCCCAGCAGCGCGCGGATGGCGGCCACGGCCGACGCGACGTCGGGGTCGTCCCTCAGCTGCGCCCTGAAGGTCTCGATCAAGTCTGCAAGGCAACGGGGCGCGTCAGGCCCGGCCCGGCCCCGCACCGCACCGCCCACCCCCCGCGCCCCTTACCGTCCGTGCTCATGGCGGCGGCCGCCCCGCCGCCCGCCCGCCCGCCACCGCCGCCGTGCAGTCCGCCTCGCCTGGGCGTGGCGCCGTTCGCGTGACGTCACCCGTTTGGATGACGTAACGCCGCGCCTTAGCGTCATCTCCAGGCGCCGGGAGCAGCTGGCACCTCCGACTGGCGCTATGAGTGCGGGTGAGGCGACAGGGGCTCGGGGAGCGCTGCTGGGGAGGGGGGTGGGTGGGAGCAGCCGGCAGGGCCTGGCCCGGCCTCAGCCCGCCTCAGCCCGCCTCAGCCCGCCTCAGCCCGCCTCAGCCCGCCTCAGCCCGCCTCAGCCTGCCTCAGCCTGCCTCAGCCTGCCTCAGCCTTCGGGCGGGCCGGACTGTGGCTCCTCCGGCGTCCCGGTTCCTTTGAGAGAAGGGAGAATGGAGGCTGAGAGCGGGGCTCTGGGGCACGGCGTTATCTCCCCTGTGCCTCCTCAGGGAAGCTCCGCCAGGCCCGTGGGGCAGCCCGCGCTGCTCCGGGGCGCCCGGCTGGCAGGTTCCCCGTGTTCCTGCTGCGGGCTCGGCCCGGCCCCGGCCCCTCTGGGCTCCCGGCGGTACCGGGCGAGCCCCTCTGCTCGGGGGCCTTCAGTCGCTGCTGCTCGGCGTTTGCACGGAGCTTGGAGTGACGCTGCTGTGCTGTCGCTTTTTCAGATGATGAGCTGAGCCTGCTGGTCATTGTCATCGACACCAACCCTATCTGGTGGGGAAAGAAGGCGCTAGAGGAAGCTGAGGTACGTCTTCTGGGTGTTGGTACTACTGATGGTGATTTCTGAGGGAAATTTTTTTTTTTTAATGTTAGTAAGTAGCCAACAAATGGGATTCTCTTTTGATTTCTGAACTATGCTAACGTTGTCCACTAAAATGGATATAATGGATGTTAGAATACTCTTTTAAAAATAGCTACCAAGCATTGTGTATTTGTCAAAGCTTTTTTCCTAAATGCTTCCTATTAAGAAAGGAAGCTCTTTTTGCATCTTCAAATTCAGGTTCTTTTAACTGCAGTTATTTGGGAGATTTCTTCTGAATTACTTAATTGTAAATGTTACTGTGCTATATTTACTGTCTTCTTTGTTTCAGTTCACCCTATCAAAATGCATCGATGCAGCGATGGTACTGGGAAATTCGCACTTACTTATGAGTCGCACCAACAGACTTGCTGTAATAGCAAGTCACACGCAAGAAAGGTATAGTTGCTTCTTAACAGTGTAAAGGTTTAACGTGTACCTTCCTCTATCTGTCTTCTGATTTTCGTGTTGGATTGAAGTATATAATTGAAACCAGGTTTAAAATACATAACATATCATTGTCTTAAAACCAGAAATTGCCTAAAACTGTGTAGGAAAGAAATAATCTGACTTAGTGCCTTACACAAAGCAACAAAAACGCTTATAAGACAGAAGGGAGGTTTAAACAGAATTTTACTTAAAATAGAGGGAGAGAGGGTGAGAGAGGATGGTGGAGATGTGGCGAGCAGGACAATGCAAGTGGCAGAAGTTTCCTGTTTAATGGATATTTTTCACCAGATATTCGTGAGTCTCAGGATCTATCCCGAAGCGCAGGCATGGTATCTATTTGCCAATTCTCTTAAGGGGTGTCTCAAAAGGGGGGAGGTGAATGTGGGTTTTACTCCATTTTGGGTTTGAAGGTTGCCTGCCTTGTGTAGTCTCTTTAATGTCTAAAGTATTAAAATTATTTGAAATTATACTTCAGAGTATTGCTGTCTACAGCTGATTAGTTTATGGCATTTTTTTCTTCCAAGGTTAAAGACAAAACATGAATACTTTGGTTTTTCTCTGTTTCAGCCGTTTCTTGTACCCTGGGAAGCGTTGGGCTTCTGGAGATCTCTTTGGAGATGGTACTAGTTCCTTAGAATCTAATTGCTCTGGCAGCAAGGATGGAAAATATGAATTGTTAACAGCAATAAATGATGCAATTGCAGAAGAGATTAAAGACCTCATGACAAAAAGTAAGGAAAAGAAAATTCTAGGCTTAATGTGCACAATTGCAAAATACTTGGACTCTCAGAGAGTTATAGGAATTTCCTTTATTTTGATCGTGTGACTTTTAATATGTTTAAAGTAGATGAGTTTATTATGCTTGAGACTTCGGGCCTCCACATCAATACTATTTGCCAAAGATAAAACTTGTAGTATTTGGTATGGTCAGGTTCAGCGACTGGTTTTATACATAAAAGTAACTTTTGCAACTCTTCTTGTATTGCAGCTGACATGAGGGGCCAGCAAACGGAAACTCTGTTAGCAGGATCACTTGCTAAAGCACTCTGTTGTATCCTTTCGATCATAGAATCTTCAAAGCCTTTATGTATTTTTAAGACTGTTTCTTATAATATTAATTAAGCTTTACTATTCCTGTTCTGTAATAGTACTCAAAACTGAAACGATTGCCTAGTAACTGTGGGTTATGCTTATTAAAATGTGTGTTAGCTAAGGTGGTGAATACGTGGTATGGATATGGGAGTTATTTCCAAGAATAGAATCTAGATTCCTTAATGTCAGCTAATGTAGATATCAACAAGTTGAGCAAAGAGGTAAAAGGTAATGTCTCTGCTCCTGTTTTGAGTACTTGCATAAATATTTGAATCAGAATAACCGATATACGTGCATATGTGCATACAAACAAATATGCATATGTTTTGACACATCCCCATGTCCAAAATTGGCAATAATAGGTATAGGTTTATCCCAATCATTTCAAGTCTCCCAGTTTAAACTAGGCATGGGTGATGATTAGAAGTAAAAGACTTGATCATTAGTGCACATTCTTATTCTGATTTTCTGTTGCATGCAAGCAAAATGAGTAAAACTGTAACTGGAATCTCTTTAGAACAACCGGAGGTTGAGAGGAACTTTTTGAAAGTCACATGATGCACAAATTCTCTTCCAAAGGGACCACCTGCAGAGCTGCGATGATAGTTGAATTTCTTACTCAGTTTTGGTCTTCCTCTTGTGTCTTCTGTAATCAGTGAAAGTGCTATTTGTGCAAATAGTTTTGCAAGGAGCATATTGGACTAGAATCAGCTATCCATTTCAGATTACTTTAATCAATAAGAAATAGCATGAGAAATGTAACTTGACATATGTGTTTCAGCCAGTGAGTTGGTAATGAACAGCTTTAAACATTTCTTTCCTGATCAACATCTACCTGCTTTTGGACAATAAATGAAATGGGTCTGCTTTCATAACAAGTCTGAATTAGTCCACAGATGCTTGTCGCTGGGTCTGTAAAACAGTTTCATATACATATTTTAACTGAGATGTTAGATCTAACATCTTGGATGTTAGATATCTGAGATGTTAGATGCTACAGAATTAAAAGGGCAAACTACGGGCGATAGAAACAATGTGCTCATGCGTTTCTTTTTCTTTTTAATATTTAGCCAATCAAGAAATGAAATCAAGGATTTTGGTAAGAACTTCTGCTGTCAGTTTTCTTTTAGTCTTGAAATCCAGTGATATTATGTAGGCTAACAGGTTTGAATTGTTTTATTTAGGTCATAAAAGCAGCAGAAGACAGTGCATTTCAATATATGAATTTCATGAATGTGATCTTTGCAGCACAGAAACAGGTGAAACTGGCATTTTTTTCATATATATTATCTTTTATTAATGCACAGAGATAACAAAACTGTTGATTTCTCTTATGAATATGTTCTGATCAAGTGAAAGAGCTTCCTTATGGCTGTGGTGGTCCTGCAGCTGTAAAAGCATGCGCATTTATACGTGGAGCACATTTATAGCGGAAACAGGTTATGACAGTAATACTCATGAGGCTGTGTTGGTCCTAGCTGAATTTGTTTCTCACACATTTCATCTCTTTTCTTGCAGAGTATTTTGATCGATGCCTGTGTCTTGGACTCTGATTCAGGCCTTCTACAACAGGTACAGGCTTCCTATTCTTATTTGCTGTTTACATTTATTTGTAGGTACTGATACTAGATAGTTTGATGTATTCTAAAGCTGTCTTCATTCCTCTGTTTCAAGAGTGGGTGTGGAAATATGCTCAGTGGATCTGACAGTTCCAACATGCAGGCCTTGTGCAGTATGTGGATATTTTAAATATCCTGTTAATCTCATAAAACATAACAATCTGATCATGCTCTCTGCTTTCCAGGCTTGTGACATTACAGGTGGCATATATTTGAAAGTGCCCCACATGCCATCCCTTCTGCAGTATTTGTTGGTAAGTCATTTAAAAACACTTCAGTGTTTTTCCTGTGTCACATGTGAAATCTTGCTGACTTCGTTGACAAGGTAATACGGCAGTACCGTTCCAATTTGCAAAAATTTTTTTCTCTATTCATGCAGTGGGTGTTTCTCCCTGATCAAGAGCAAAGATCACAGCTTGTCCTTCCACCTCCTATTCACGTTGACTACAGAGCTGCATGCTTCTGTCATCGAAATCTTATTGAAATCGGTTACGTGTGCTCTGTGTGCTTGTCAAGTAAGTTTATAAATATTTAAGAGTCCGACTTCTTACATTCAAATGAACTGTTTTAGTGAAAGCAAATTCTTTTATTTTCCAGTATTCTGCAACTTCAGTCCTATTTGTAGTACATGCGAGTAAGTGTTTCTTCTTGTTTCAGGGGTGGGTGTGGAAATATGTTCAGTGTATCTGACAGTTCCTTTTTTATGTTGTTTCAGGACTGCTTTCAAAATATCATTGCCACCTGTCATGAAAGCTAAGAAGAAGAAATTAAAGTTAGCTGTGTAACATGATGTAAATACATTATTACCTCCTCCAGTAATTCCATGAAATGGAATATACGTGAGAAATCGATGGCACTTTTTATTCGATATGAAAGAGAACTGTATGCAGTCTTACTACTTTTTTCTTAAGGGATGAATATTTAAATCGTATGTTTTCTACACAGCCCTTTAAGTAACAAATCACTGTATTACCATGTAACCTGTGCTGTTTTAAATACTAATTCTTAATTCCAGAAGTTACAGCCTGTTAAGAGACAGACCTTGTGAAGTAGAAGGTATTCTGGCCACTGCAAGGTTTCACACCTCCAAGTTCTTTTCAAAGACAAGAAAGCTCTGATTCTTTTTGTATGTTGGTGTAAAGGTAAGAATGACCATTTCTGGTGTGTAGGATTGTTGTCCGAAAAACAGATTCATCGCCCGGTGTGCAATGAGTCAATAATCATACACTCAGGAGAGACATTGCTTATTTATTTCAGGTTTGCGCAAGCCTGGGTGCTCGGTGATTTTTCACAAATCAAGCACACTAAACGGGACTTTCTGCACCATATTTATATACAAAACTTGCAAAGTTAGTAATGTTTCAAGCCCGTCCTCTCTACGATGATTGGTTAGTAATTACCATCCCATCTGCTATTAGTTATATTTAAATTAGCCTCGCTTGCTATGTAAATTAGCACACATGCTCCTCATAGGTGTGGGGGGGCAAGTCCTTTTGGTCATAAATTGAGTCGGTGGTCTCGATCTCCCCCTGGCGCTTTTACCTTTCCCCCAGCTACCGTGCTTCAGCAATCATCCAGTCTTTCAGTGCCTTCTGGGGTAGGATGTTTGCTTTTATCAATTTCTCGGTTATCTTTCAAGGTCTAGTTGCTCCGGGGTGTCCTTGGTTAAAGGATACTGAATGTTTGTTCTTCTAATTAGAGATGCTTAAGTGTCCTTGTCAGCTTAACATATATGAAGAACATCTCAACCTAATACGATGTTAGCTAAATTCAGAGTTAGTTTTCAACAGGATCAGAACCTTAGCTCTATGTTATTCAGGGGCTTCAACTTCTTGCTAGCTTTTGCTAGCAATTTTTGGACTGAAACAGCATCAATTTCAAAATAAGTGAGCCAAGATTTTCAAGATGGCTTAGAACCCACCTTCTCTTTTTTTTTTTCTTTTTTTAAGATACTAATTGCCCTTCATGTGCACTTATGTGCACTTATTCACATTCCTTTGACTGTATGGTCTTTGTGGTATTTCTTTGTCAATTGGATATCTCTTCATTCATCAATAAAAAGCCCTCCCTTTGTTTAAAATAACTCCAATAAATGCAAACTAGCTGGTTAGTCTTTAAGGTGGTATTTTCAAACTGGAAAACAAAAAATATAATTCTATGTAATACAACAGCAGGCACACTTTTTTATTTTAGTATGTGGTTTTATGTCTGGCATTTGACACTTGGATTGGTGTTTTTAATGTCAGAACATGGGGTATGCTGCGTACTTCTTCTGAACATGGCTTTGGTTTAAACAAACAAAAAAAATAATCTCCCACTTTTAAAAGGTAACAATAATTTGGTGGTTTTTACCTGGTGCTAGTAACTGATATTTTCCTGAAAGGAATACAGAGAGTAATTGTTTCCTACATAGAAAAAGACAATTTTTTTTTTCCAAGGTGTAGACAGGAATTTATGTCACGTCTTGATACTTGCATCAGGTTTTTGTCAATGTAACAGTTGTAATAAGTGCTAGTCTCTTACTGGCTTGTTTGATTGCCAAAAGCCATTTTCTTTGAAGGCTGTATTTATAATTTACTTTGTATAAAATGTTTGTAATAAAACCTTTTTCAAATAAAACCAGACATTTTTAAGGGTGAGCTACATAGCCTTATTGCAATTTTCTGTGTGAAAGTGTAACAGTAGGATCTGGTGCTACGTGGGGTGCCTGAGGGAGGATACAGTCTGTGCAGTTAGAAGATCATAGAATCATTTGGTTGGAAAAGACCTTTAAGATTGAGTCCAGCCCTACCTGTCCACTACTAAATCATGTCTCTAAGCACCTCATCTACCTGTCTCTTAAATACCTCCAGGGTTGGGGACTCGACCACTTCCCTGGGCAGCCTGTTCAAGTGCCTGATAACCCCTTCAGTGAAGAAGTTTTTCCTAATATCCAATCTAAACCTCCCCTGGCACAACTTGCGGCCATTTCCTCTGGTCCTATCACTTGCTACTTGGGAGAAGAGACTGACCTCCACCTCGCTACAACCTCCTTCCAGGTAGCTGTAGAGACCGATAAGGTCTCCCCTCAGCCTCCTCTTCTCAAGGCTGAACAACCCCTGGTCCCTCAGCCGCTCCTCATACGACTTGTGCTTCAGGCCCCCTCGCCAGCTTCGTTGCCTTTCTCTGGACACGCTCCCCCCCAGATGAGGGGCAGGCTTGTCTGGGCTGTCTTGGTTGATCCCGCTTTCGGCTGTGCGATAGCTGCTGTGAGGAGGGGGCCGTGAGGCAGCCCAGCCGGGGCCTGTGACCGGCCGCGGGGTCCGCCGGTGGTCCCCGCCGCCAGCCTGCGCTCCCCGCTCCGCTTTCCCCGTGAGGCAGCCGCGCCGCCGGCAGCGCTTCCCGCCCCTTCCCGTTGCCATGGCGCCGCGCTGTCGCCGCAAGATGGCGGTCGGGCGGCAGCCGGCCCCGCGGTGCGGCCCTCCTTAGACGCCATGGCGGCTGCTTTCCTCGGGGCACTGCTGCTGCTCCTGGCGGCACCTTGCCCCGGGCAGCGGGCTTGGCACCCCGGTGGGTGGAGGGCGTCAGGGGCCGCGATGAAAGGCGGCCTCCGGGGGGCGAGGGGGAGGCTGCTGAGGGAAGGGGGGCAAAAGGGCGGCCGGGGGCGAGGAGAAGAGGGGGCCGGTTTGCGGCGGGACCTTCCCTGACCGACTAACGGTGGGGCCTGCCCGAGTAGGCCTGAGGGGAGGCCACGGCGGCCCCGAAGGATAACCGGGGGGGGGTGTCCCTGGGACTAGGGGGTTGTGGGCCTTTGGTGTAGCTCACCTTTAAAAACCTGAAGGTGCTGGCCCTGGAGGGTCCTGCTACTGCTTAGCACTGGGGGACATTCAGAGGGGGAAACGTGGAGCTGCTTCTGTTGGACTTTTAAAGGTTGGTAAAGTCTGTAACAGAAATTCTAGTGAAAACTCCCAGCTGGGAGCCCTAAACTTGAAACTACGTCAACATGCTGAGGGCAGTAGCCTGCAATTACTGGATCACAAGTAGTGGTACACCCCTGATACACTTCATGGCCGCAAGAAATTAAAAAGTGTAAACTGAAGTCAGCAAGAAATGCCAAATATGTTGTTGCCTGACCTGTGTAGTATCTGCATGAGCCAGTAAGTGCTGCACTCTCCTGCCATAATGTTATTCTACCACGTGTTTACTGAGCACCTTGACAAATGTAAACTTGGGGTATAGAAAGCTATGGTGAGCCCACTGCTCTAGCACTTTGCAAGAATGTAAATACAATCCTGTACTAGGCATCACAAGATATTTTTGTTCTATTTGTGACAATTTAGGAAGGCAAGAATCTAGCCCAAGTGTAAGACCTAAATATGTCTTACAGATGTTACCTTTTTCAGTTAGTGTGTGTTAAGACTTGTTTCTTTGTCTGTTTTTTTTTCAGTCTTTCAGCCTTCATTTATTTATATGTCAGGGCCCAGAGCCGATTCGTTTTTTCTTGGAAATTCTTCAGGAGTTAATTTTTCTATAATTGTAAGTCCTATAGATGAAGAGACAGGTAAGAACACTTCACCCCCTTCCCCAATAGTATGTAAATAAATATGTTTGAATTATTAATATTTTTTTGACACTAAAATTACTGGAGAAACGGCAGTGCCCTTCATTTAGTGCTTTAATAGTTTCTGAAATAGAACTCCAAAGGACTTCTGCTGATTAATTCCTTAGTCCTCTGTTGACTCCTTGTCAGCTGGGCCTGAGGGTATGTCTACTTGAAGGCACAAGAGGAGTTTAAATGTACTTCTTATTTTCCAGTCTTTTCTAAATGACAGTGGAATACTTTTTAAATTTTTATTTTGATATAGGAAAATTGCAACTTGCAAATTGCAGTGGAAGTAAAAGAGCTGGTGATTGGAATTTGAATATAACACCTGGTATGGTATGTAAAATACTGATTCTTCCCTAAAATGGGAAGGATTGAACTGTTATATATTAAGGGCTAATGAAATACTAGCAAAACGTTAATGTACTAACAACCCAGTTTGAATGTCTTGCCCTTGCCTTTTTTCCTTGACTTATCCCTTTGTGTGGATGCCCTTGCTGGAGTTTGCTGAGGTGCAGCTTTGAGTTGTTCTCCTCCTCCTCTCCAGAATTGCTTCCTGGCTGGCTGCAGCATTTGAGACTGTTTCAGATCTGCTGGAAGGAGCTAATAGAAATAAAAAAGTAATGGTTTTATACAGCATGAGCTCTGGAACATCTGTATTTATTAGGCTTGCCTTCAGTGTTATGCTATACATAATTCCTTAGGGGTTTTATCAACTTTGCAGTCATTCCAGTTTTCAACTGAAGGTAGCTGTAAAAACTGAAATTCACTTTTTGGTATTTGTTCTTTTCTTTAGAATTGCGCACGTGATTTCTGAGGTAACTTAATCTGTGTGCATGCCTTAAAAAGTTCTGTGTACAGTTCATATCCTCACCGTATTTGCATATCTCAGTAGGAGACCCTTTGTCATTCCACTCTCAACAAATATCTGATTTTGTATAGGAAGAATATCATTGCATTGTAGCACTGACAAAACACAGTAGCGCTGAATCTTCTCTTTCGGAAGCTGATGAGTGGTATAAGTAAGACTAATTTAATACACGCCCTCAAAGCTGTCAAACTTTATTTTGCATTTTTCAGAACACTTCCAAAGTGACTATAAGCTTGACTAGAAATCTGCAGTTGTGTTTGCCCAATGCCACTGACTGCTGCGCAACACCTCTCTGCCTGGTTGAAACACTTCAGGTTTTAGCTTGCCGTGATTCAGTGATGTTGGCACATCTCCTGATTCAAGCTGAAATATATGCCAACTCTTCCTTTACAGGAAATGTGTCAGGTAAGTGTTTAGATATGCTACAGAAGAAATGGCATTTTGGCTGTTCTTTCCCTCTATATATGAAAAATAAAAATTGGGGTTTGGACAGCAGTAAGAGATACTGAATTAATGGAATGTAACAAAAGGTGTGTACACAGTCGGAATAAACTGCAATGCTCATGGTCTATTTATTTGGATCCCAGTCCATTTAATCTGATTTTCTCTTCTTTTTTTCTTTTTAATTCTTTTACAGAAAATGCAACTATCATCCCAAACCAGGTGTTTCAGCCATTGGGCTCTTGTCCTTGTGACTTAACAGCTGGAGCTTGTGATGTTCGTTGTTGCTGTGATCTGGTACTTATTTCATATTAAACTTTGATTAAGTGTTTCAAAATTTCTAGGCTTTTTCTATTGCCTGGGGGGAGAGAGAGGTACTGAATGCTGCAGACTAGATGGGGCTAGAGGGCTTGTCTGGATTTTCCAGTATTTCTAATAGTAAATATGACCTCTTTCTATAAAATTGGTTTGATTTACCTGTAAGTATAGAGTCATTGAATAGTTTGGGTTGGAAAGGACCTTTAAAGGTTATCAATCCAACCCCCCCCTGTAATGAGCAAGGACATCTTCAACTAGATCAGGTTGCTCACTATGGCTATGCTGCCTATGGTAACGCAATTACTGTGCTAAAAAGTGACCATTCTTTTCCCTTTCAGGAATGTACACCAGACTTGAAGCAGTTATTCAATGAATCATGTTTCACTGGAGTGTTTGGTGGAGATGTAAACCCACCTTTTGATCAGCTGTGCTCTTCTCAGTCAATGGAATATACCCCTGATTGGTTTCCCTTCCTTTGTGTACAGTCTTCTCTTAACAATACACCATTTCTTGGCTACTTTTATCGTGGCTCTATGTAAGTCTTAAGAAAATTTGTTTTCTCAACACACGCATTAGGCATGCTACCAAAAATATAACCTGTTTTTATAATGAAAGTTACTTTGAAATTGGAATTTTAGGGTGTGAACTTTAAGTGCAAATGGAGAAATGTCATTGGTACTATATGAGAACATGGGCCATGAAAGCAAATGAGTAATTATTTGTGTGAGGTTAAGAGCAAAGAATTATTTAATTTTTAAACTTGTTTGCAGTTCTACCCACCGACTTCCTCCGTTTAAGATCCCTTTACAAACTTCTCCTGGGAAACTTTTCACGGGTTACAGACAAGGAGATCCAATTATGACGGAAGAAAATGAGTATTTTACCATTCCCCAGGTAATCACTTCATGTTTAGGAGCTTTTGGTTCCTCTTAGTTTGTTTGATATTCTCCATATATCAAACTCCTTATGGCTTTGTAACCAGATTCTGCAACTTGCTGTTGTGAAGTGGTGGAATATATTTTTCATACACACAAAAAAGATGCACAAAATCATTATTAAAAGTAAACATTATCCTTCCTGATCTCCCTACCCATCCCCCCAAATGGTAATGTTTTAATTATTTCAAGAGGCAAAAGCAAGCTTGGCACCCCAATTCATAGTTTATGGCTTATCATATTTCTGTATTTTTTGGTTTGCCTGCTGCGTTACTGAGCACTGTAGTTGGTTTTCCCTTTGAATCTTAGTCATCTGGTTGTACTTTTTTGCAATTCCTTTTGCATTTTAGAGAGACTTAGTGGTTATAATTATTTTGACAAATTAGGATGAAGCCATACCATGTATTGAAACTATTTTCAAAGCTGTGCTTTTTAAATTTTAACCTCTCTCTTGCTACAGATTGAGGTATTTTGATAACACGAGATTACTTGTTTGTCAAAGCGTCACATGGCTGTAGCACATACTTGGAGCATTTCACTAACAAATAGTCTTAAAATGAAAAGCAAGGAGCTAGAAAAGGGTCCAATGTACTTATTTCTGTTGAACTACCTGCAGCAATCCATGGCTGGACAGTGTGTTGGAAATGCCCCCGTAGCGTATCTCCAGAACTTTGATGTCAAATGCCTTACCAGTCTAGCATCTTACAAGGAGGGACTGCCCCATGACGTGAGGATAAACAGTGGTACTGGAGGTATGCTGCGTAAACCCTAACAGAAATGTGTCTTATGTTTCTCAGAGATGCCAGAACAGAACAAACCCAAGGGCTGTTGACATGGTAGCTACGTGTAATATCTTTGCTATCTGGTGGCTGCAGTTCAGCATTTGAGGATGTTCTGTTCCTGTTTCTGATGACCTTCCAGCAAGTGTCCCACTATTTCCCAAGATTTGGGATATAAGAAATAGTGGGATTGGCCTTTGTTTCCCATTTATCTGTTTCTGGTGACTTGTAGTGGTTATGGCTACACATGACAGAACAGGGCACCTCTCCCACTTTCTATTTTCAGACTGTTGCAGAGCCCTTCTTCTGTCAAGAGGGTGCAGTATCATCATTTTAGAATTAGTGAGAAGTGGTTACTTTTTGCATTACAAAAGTATATACTTATGAAGCGTCCTTCTGGAGTTTGAGATATGATGATTACCAGCATGAAGATAATTTATTTGATGCTACATAATTGTCTAATTTTGTTCACCTATATTACCTTTGTAAGACCCAGAGATAACTAGCTCTGCTCTCAAAATACATGAACTGTTTGGTCCTTTACCAAAATTAATTTTCTAAGTAATTTTCTACTCCATTTTCATAACAACAAGGATTGCACCTTGGATGTGAAAATAGTATGTCTGTCTCTCTTATTAGTCAGGATTACTGCAGCGTTTGGTTTTTATTCTCAGACTTCATCCAACAAAATGTCATCTATAGGACCATCACTGACATGGGCAAATTCATCACTGAGAGTGGTATGTCTCTTCCATTTAATAAATATGTTTCTTGCCTAACCCAGACTATGTAAGAAATAGATGATTTTGATGCCTAAAATGTTTACCTGCTGCAGTTCTTAGGAGGGATCTTGTATGTTAATCTAATGCTCAAAGAGTACACTGTTTCGCTTACTGCAAAGCAGAAAGTATTTCATTTACACCAACTTCATTTAAAGTTGGTCAAGAAATTGGGTCCCTTAGCTTACATTAAAAGTAATTTTTGGGAAGAAAAAAAAAACAAACCAACAAAGCTATAAAGAACGCTTTTAGAAAAAATCTCCAGGATGGGTGTGTAAGTGGGATGGGCAGACTGTAAGCAGATGTATGTGTCTCTGTTTTGTAAGCTCTCGTGCCTTTTTAAGGGCCTTTTTCAGCCAATGAAGTAGTTATTTAATGTAGAACAGTAGTTCCCAGTCAGTGGGAGGGTAATGCAGCACAAATGAAACTAATGGAATCCAAGCTAGTATGTTTTTCTGGGCAGTGATGGCTCCTTGGGAGGGATGAGATGAAAGCAGAGGGAGTCCTGAGTCCAGAGAAGTGCATCAGCTGGTGATGTAAAGTACAGTGCTGGGTTCTTCAGGAGAGAGAGGTTTAGCTACAAAAGGACCTGGAACTGCTGATGTTAAAATATTGATAAGGTAGGGGATTGTACTGTCGCACTGTCCTAATAAGATGGGACTTACACAGTAAAATAAATTCTCAAAAAGATGAATGTTATTATTTCCAGAATTTTGCTGGAGTTTTTTAATGTGTTCTTTTTCAGCTACAGTAACATAGCTTT
>VYZW01059320.1:34683-45443 GCA_013401315.1 Balaeniceps rex | reverse complement strand
ATATCTGTAACAGGGAGCCTGTTTTATATGCTGGAGTTTTTTAATGTGTTCTTTTTCAGCTACAGTAACATAGCTTTTTAATTAGCAGGTCTTTCCATTATGGCCTTTTTTTTTTTTTTCTTCTGCCAGAAAGCCTTCATACTGCTGAGGTTCTGTGTCAAAATGTAACTTTTGCAGAGCATTATACGTTCATTTGGAAAGAGAAGAACATAGAGCGAATAAATGTCACGGTCTTCCTCGGAAGTTTATGTGATGGAGGTATCATGAAATTTCTTTTATGATTTTTGATTTTTTTTTTTTTCTTCAGCATGGAAATTCTGTGATAGAATCTCTTATATACTAATACTTCTTAAAAAGAATTTCCCCTGGACTCTGGCAAGAAAATTTATGGGGCTGATTTCCATTAATTTGTATTATTTTGAATCTTCTGTTACTAATGAAGGATGGAAGTTTGTATCCTACATAGAGCATACTTTTTGCTAATTTACAGCATACTTTTTGCTAATTTACTTATTTAAAAAGAAAGTAATATTGTTTTCTTTTACCAGAAATACTGACACAGAGATTCACAGTCAAATTTCTAAGTTTAGAGAGTACTAATGCAGCAGAACTGTTTGGGAATCCAGGTATTAATACTTTATTTTGCC
This sequence comes from Balaeniceps rex, assembly GCA_013401315.1. Taxonomy (NCBI): domain Eukaryota; kingdom Metazoa; phylum Chordata; class Aves; order Pelecaniformes; family Balaenicipitidae; genus Balaeniceps; species Balaeniceps rex. Next base: position 44,796 of record VYZW01059320.1, on the reverse strand, counting down.
TCTTAAAAGTGAAAAGTAAAAAAAAAATTCATACTGTACAGATTACTATCAGTGACTATGTTTTATCTCTCTTTCATGCTTCTTTATGTTGCTTCCTGTCTTAATGCACTGCCAATTGTAATAGCGGTAATTGGTTCTTAGGCTTTTGTTGTATAGATATTGATTATTTAAAGTGAATGTATTCCTGCTGTAATGGAAATGTCTGTTTGTTTACTTCAAGATTGATGACATTCATTATTAAAACAATGCTAATGCTTAAAGATTCTTATGCAATGTTCACAATTTACCCTTCTATGTTTAGGTTATCAAGTTGGAAAACCAGTGAAAACTGCAAACTTGAATGCTTCTGATACTTTTGGAAGCCTAAACATTTGGCAGCCAGGTACTGGCTTGTGACGTTGCAACTTCAACTGCAGTTAACGCTAAAATGCCTTTTATTTATTTATTTTTAACATATTTTAGTTAAGAATCTCTTCCAAATTTTGCTTTTCTAGACCATTCCCTAGCCTTTATTCAAATGTCAGTGAGTAAGCCTCTAATGCTTTCTTGGGAAACTTAAGTTAAATGGACTTGTATCTATATTTGAACTATACCACTTGGTGTTTTGCTTTCCAATGTTTGATATTTTTGCACAAAATTGAAAGCTAGAGATCGAAAGGTTGATATAAGAAAGCTCAAGAAAGATGTTTTAATTTCATAGCTGGCAGAGGTTTATGTACATCGGCGACTTATACACCAGTTTTATTCGGATTAGATTCACTCTCTGGGTGCATTCTAGAAGTTGATATTAATGAAGATTGCAGTCTTTTAAGGTGAGCTACGTAGGTTGAATTGTTTTTCCCTGCATCCCTCCTGTTGCTTATTACATGATTCTCTACAAGTGCCTACTATCAGTGCCGTTACATTCTTTTTAAATGTTCATGTATGCATTTCAGCTTTGTGTGGTTGATAGTCTCACTTCTTTTTTTAAAAGGGAAATTAAAATAATGGTTTCACTCAGATCTCCCCATATTCAAATGAGGATTATGTTGGGGTGGAAAGCTTTGCCATTTCTTCCCTTCAACAAATAGTTTAATATTTCAAGTTCAGTTTTGTTGAGTGATAACATCTTTCAGAGGAAACTGACCTTACGATATAATAATATTACAACCCAGAGTGGTAGACAGTACAGATTTACTTTTTGTGTAATCTTACATTCTTATTTTGCAGAGGAGATGTAACTGAGAAATTGAATTCATTAATACAAGCTACTCATGTTGGAAAGAGGGACAATGCAAGTTACAGTGATCTAAATGACTGGGTGGAAATTATACGTAAGTGAAGTTTGTGTTGTTGTTTATAGTCTAAATATAAATATGATGAATAGAGCATCTCAAAATAAAACTAAAATGTAATTTCAAATGCCTAAGGATACTGATCTGGATCCATCCATCCATATATGTGTACACACACACATGTAACTCAATATGTATACAGATGCTGCACTAACGTGTGCAGGCTGACAGCAAAATACATATGACTTGGTATCTTAGTTCTCTGTTGATAAAGTACTCCTTTTCTTTATGTGTATTTTATATAGAGAAAACATGTTTTTCTGTGTTCCTGTGTGACAGTAACTGGTGTTTCACTGGATGGGGCTCTGAGCAACCTGGTCTAGTTGAAGATCTCCCTGCTCATTGCAGTGGGCGTTGACTAGATGATCTTTGGAGGTCCCTTCCAACCCAAACTACTCTATGATTTAACAACTCTGTTCTCCTCCATAGGTCTTGATCCATTTAATTCTGATACCAATGTGAGCAGTGGAAACATAAAAGGCATTTGTCCAGATATTCCTGCAAATCTGAATATTCGCATAATCTTTGCTGATGTGGGTGCAGTACAAGGGATTCCCCAGCAAGAGATTCTTGCTGTGCATATCAGGTAGAGAGTTTTGTGTCTCTGGCTATCTGACAAGTAAATGTTTCATTTTGAGACTTGCTTACCTAAAATACGCAGATTAAATTTTACAAACCGAAATGTTATTTTGTTATTTCTAATTTTTACATGCCTTTTATTTGTATTTGCAGCCCAAATTCCTTTGATCACAACCAGGTTTGCCTTTCTCCCTCTGAAATGAATATAATAATTAAAAAAAAAATAACGGTTAACAGTATGGTAACAGTAATGGTTTCCACTTCAGTGAAATATTAAATAAAATCTATGATGCTGCCAGTAGTAGGCATACGCAGGACATTCCATCAGAATAACGTTTTCATTTCTTGTCATGTGGTGGAAGTGACAACATTGTCCTGTGTTCTGGCTTACCCCAATATAGAGCTCTTCTTGAGAGCTGTGGTAAATGCTTTATTCTTTCCTGAAACAGGGAATTTTCACTTGGCAAACACTTTTTTTCCCCCAAGTCAATCCTAATCAAATAAATGGGATTCTGTTCCACTTCACCTCATTTCCAGCCTTTGCAAGATCTCTCCCTGTATGGTGTTGAAAATCCAGAGATCATCAACCGCCTCCTAAATACTGTGTATTTTGTCCTTTCATGGTTATGTTTAGGCTCTAAATTTCCATTCTTACAGTTACTCAACAGTCATATGGCAATTCCAGTGCGGGCTTATCTGTGAAAACAGCATCAGCTTTCTTCCCGTCACTGCTTCTGTTCAGTTTGTTAAAGTGCCAGCTCAGCCACCCATTCCAATGACAAGGTAATTTTTGTAAAAACTTCCATATTTCACGTTATGTTAAGCAGATGTAATGTGAATAGCGTTGATCAAAAGGTTACTTTGGTTTGGTGGAGCAGAGCAATAAGGCCTGGTTCAATGATTTATTGAGTAACGATTCTGTTAGTGACTATCTTCCCCAGGAGCATGAAGAACATGCAGGGCTGTAAATTACCCTGCGAAGTTGTAATTTGGTTTTAGCAAAAAGCTTCTGTGTTCTTTACTTGAGTGGATAAGGGGTGCTGTGTGAGGCTCCCAAACTATCCATTGTCTGAAAATGTTCATGACAAAAAGAAACATCTGACTAAAAATGACAGAAATGGAGTAGAGGGGAGGCTCCTCTTTCCATTACAGAAAAAAGTCGTAAGAGAATAACGAGAAGCTTGTGGTTTAGTTTTGTTTTTTCCTGTAATCTGGACAACTTTTCACTCTTTTTTCCACTTGTGCTGGTATTCTGGTACTGTAGTTAATAAACCTGTTTTTATTTTGTTTTGTTTTCCCCTTCAGATTTCAGATTAATTATACAGAATTTGACTGCAATCGAAATGATGTGTGCTGGCCACAACTTTTTTATCCATTGACACGGTTTTACACAGGTAAAAATAATAAGCAGTGTGGAATGCCGTGAATTGGCCGGATCTCTTTGAAACTTAATTAGATGTGTGGAGTTTAGTCTGAAAGAATGCTTTATAGTAGGCAATTAAAATTTCTCTTTCAGAAAGCATGGTCCAAAAAGTCTGTTTAATTTTTTCCTTGTTATCAAGGAAATTAATTTTTTAGCTAGACTAGTCAAAAAAATAATTACTAGGAGTACTTTGTGGGTAAGATTGAAATTTTGTGAATATCTGTTTGACAGAGAGAGAATCTTTTTGTCTCCCCTGTAGAGTTTGGAGGGAGGAGAATGTATCACTTTCTGATACTGTTCTGTTTCCATTTCCTACTGGAGTTGCAGCATTGTCAGTGTGTGTCACTGCCCTTGAAAGGTGGAGGGAGACTTTGTTTCTCACTTTGCCAGTATGTGTTTTTCAGTCAGCCCACATGAGTTCTGGTAAAAATTTGCCATGGTGGTGAGATGGTTAACTTTTGAATTTCCTCTGTGTAAAACTGTGGTGGATTATGTTTCATGGGAGACTCTGTAGATTAAATGTCTGGCATTTCAAAGGGCAGCAAGGCACTTGGACTCTGTTCTGAGAGCTGCATGGACAGAGGCGACTGCCTGTGTTTATTACCTGCACAACTTCAGGGACTAAAGTTATACAAGTATGAAGTTTTATAAGTATGAAGCATCTTAATTCCTTGCTTTGTGCTCCGTTATTCTATTCAGGCTATGCATGTACTTTAATCTGTATCTTTTGGGTTTTTGTCTAAACTAAAATTTAGCTCTCATTATGCTTATACTTTTTTTTCTTTCTTTTTTCTTTTTTTTTCAGGAGAACCATATTCCCAGTGTCTTGCTAAAGGCCTGTCATTGGCATTTCTGATTTTACTCGCAGCAATTATGAGTAACCCTTGGTTTTCTAAATTATGGAATAGTTCCTTGGTTTAAAAATGTTGATGTAAAGAGAATCACTTTTGTTAACATTTTAAGTACTTTTGGGTAAAATGTATGGATAAATACTCCTGGATTTTTTTAGACATTTTATATAAAAATTTAAAGGTATGCAAAATGAACACTCTGACGGTATACAGAAAATGGTTGTGTTATTTAAAAAAAAAAAAAGAGAGTTGTTTTTTAATTGCTGGACTCTGTGTTTGGAGCAGCAAGAGTGCCAAGTTGCCTTCAGTGGGGTGAGCTCTGCGTGACCCACTGCCCAAGGGTGAGCCCAGCCCAGGGCCTATGAGGGGGTCAGGGTTGTCCTTACGGATGGACCTTTGTCCCGTCAAGCCGTTCTCCTCTCCTGGTGTAGTGGGTCAAGGCGGCAGCTCCCTTCCATAGCCAACCCACCATGCCCACTTATTTTTGGAGCAGTGGACAGGTTATTCACTCTTCTGAAAAGTAATAATGCTTCAGATGTTTTCACGTATGGGTCTGTAATTCTCTTCTCCAGTGCTTTGCATTGGCAGCCTGCGTCTGGTCTGGGCCACACGGGGTACAGAAAACATTTACTACCGATTTTCTTCAAACGATCAAATATGGTGTTCAGTTGGGGATTTTCCTGTGGTTCGGATGTTACAGTTATCTTCGTAGTGTATTTTCTCCTTTACATCCTTCCGCCTGGTGAATCCGTGAGTGCCAGCGCGCTGCGTTCCGTTCCGTCCCGCTGGCCGGGGCTCGCCGTGAGTGGGGGTGTTCCCCTGAAGGAGCTGCCAGTAAGCAGCCCCCCGGGGCTCCAGGCGGGGGTGCCAGGCTAACCAGCCTTCGGCCCCATCAGCGCGGCTGCCGTGAGGCGGGCCCCGCTCCGGGCGCAGCTCCTCAGCCGCGCTCGGCTCGCGCCGCCGCNAGCCGGACGCGTCGCCGCGCCGCCTCGGCGCCCGCCTCGCTGAGCCCCTCCGCGCCCCGCCGCCCGCCATGGGCTCGCTGTTCCGCGGCGAGCCGATGTGCCTGGCGCAGCTCTTCCTCCAGAGCGGCTCGGCCTACGAGTGCCTCAGCGAGGTGGGCGAGCGTGGCCTGGCCGAGTTCCGAGACGTGAGTAGTGGCGACGGGGCCCGGGCGCCCGGCGGGGCTTTCTGGGAGGACGGGGGAGGTAAAAGGACCCCGGAGGGGCCCGGCGGGTGGGCGACGTGGGGCGAGCCGAGCCGGGCAGAGTAGTTGCCGTCGGGAAGGTGTAGGTTTCATTCTGATGGTGCGATGTAAAAGACTCTGAGACCTCTTCCTTCTTTCCCCGACTCTGACTTGCAGATGTATGGCTAATATCTACATTGCATTGGCCCGAAAGCGAGTTTGGGTGATAAAAACTCAGTGTGGAGCCCCAGCCTCCCCGAGACTCTGGGGGGGTGGTGTTTTGGGATGACTGTATCCTACCTCTCTCACAGTAGTTTAAACTTGGGGTTTTTTTTGCAGTAGGATCGTGTGGGAGAGCCCATTACCCACCTGAAGCCACACTGACTTTAGTCTGAGTGTATGTGCACAGCTAATAGATGTGTCCACCCCATTGACAGATTGATAGAAACATCTTAGCTGTTCTGTAGGCTTATTTCTTCAACATTGCAGACTGCTGGTTTGTAAAACATGTCTGTTCCTGGAGGAGCAATTCACCTTGGAGGAAACTACATGCCTGACTAACATAAAATTGGGTCGGGTAATAATTAACCTTGTTTCTGCATTGTCTCATCGTAATTATATGATCTTTGCTTGCTGACTGAGACTTTGGAATTTCTTCCAAGTATTCTTCAGAAATGTAGGTTGCAAAATCTTTGCAAGAAAAGCTGGGAGAACTTAAATTAACAGCTTGTTAGTAAATATGGCAGGTAGGAGGAGACAAATCTGTAGCGATCATTACATGGGTGTTATGTTTAACATGTTGATCCTATTCCAGGTATCTGACACACCATTTATTCCAGAAATAATGTATTAGTGGGTCTGATTTAAAAGCTGAATAAGTAGCCAGAGACATTGCACATGCATAATATGAGGATGTACGTAAAAAGATTTTTTCGAACCTCAACATTTCAAATAGATTCTGTGGAAATCCATCGCAAAAATTTGCTTGTAGAAAGGTTTGTTTGTTAATTTGAAGTCGTTAAGCAGTATTTTAAAACTCTAGAAATCGGATTAGGAACGGCTTCTCCAGTAGATCTAGTTATTTTGGTATTTGAGTAAAACTAGCAAAAGGCATCGATAATTCTGCTTTAATAAAACCAACCTTGCTATTTGAAGACTTTTTAATCCTTTTAGGTTTTCATACCTTATTAGCTGAAAAGCACTTTGTAGAAAGAGCGCACGTAGAATACATGAAAAATTGTCTCCAAGAAGTCACAGAAATAGCTGGTTTTTTAGGGGTGGTTGCTGATTGAAATACCTAATAAGCATTTTGTTCTTCTCCTTCAGCTTAACCCAAATGTAAGTGTATTTCAGAGAAAATTTGTGAATGAAGTAAAGAAGTGCGAAGAAATGGAAAGAATACTTGGTGAGCTTTACTTTCATGTCTGCCCTTTCTCATCTGTGGCATTATTAAAGTTCACATTGCTGGAGCGGAACTACAGTGGAGGTTTCAGCTACAGGGTTTTTTTAATCTTCCCAGTCTTGTATGATCTGAATGCTGTAGAATCTTATAAAATTTTCATGTGTATGAAAAAATACACATACATACACTCATATGTAGAGTCTTTATGTAGATTTTTGGAGCCGGAGATGACTTGACTGTAGCACTGAATTGGGTCAGAACATACAAATATATTCCTTAATTTGTGTTGATATGCTGCAGCAGTTTTGAGTGTATCACAGAGTAGTTTAGGTTGGAAGGGACCTCTTGAGATCGCCTAGTCAACCTCCAGCTCAAGCAGGGGCAGCTAGAGCCGGTTGTCCAGGACTGTGTCCAGTGGGATTTTGAATATGGAGACTCCACAACCTCTCTGGGCAACCTGTCCAGTGTTTTACCACTGACCTTGGTTTCTTTCTTGTGAGCTGTAAAATTTACTTACACTACAAAATTTATGTGCTGAATATAGGTTGGGGTTTTTTTAAGCTCAGAGGTGAAGAAGAGTTGCTAATGTGTTGCTGATAAATAGTTGAGACAATTTCAGTATTGACTGCTTAAAACTCTGCTAGGAAAATGGAAGCTTTACTCTGGGTATTTCCTTGACTATAAGATAAACTCTGTTTTCATGTTATGTAACTCAATATTATTGAACTTCCAAGCACCCTCAAAAATACCTCAGGTTTTATTAATAATTGTATTCACCTGGTAGTTAAGGAATAGAGAAGAGTATGTAGAGATTTACAACACAGATGCAGATTTCTTCAATGCATCCTGAGGAAAAGTTACTGTTGAAAGATTCTTTTTATTGGAATCTCTCGTGAGAGGCATGTGCTGGTCATGCCAAACCACCCCAGTCGCTGTTTTGTCAATCTCCCTGCCCAGCATGAGTTGCATTTGTTGTCAAGGTTGCTTAAGCCACCTCATTTGAACGCTTTTTATTCCAAACATGGGTCAATGAGCAGAATGTCAATTTTTGGCAGATGGCATGATTAGCAGAAAGTGATATTTTGCAGCAACAAAGAAATACTATGAAATGTTAAAAACTTCTTAAAAAGTACTTGTGGTTGGAAAATTTCAGTCAGAGGACTCTGAAGGTAGTTTACTTCTGCAAACTTCAAGACAGAAACGGTCTGTGTATTTTATTCCTAGCGCTCCCTAAGCTCCTCTTTTTTTTTTTTTTTTCTCCCTGGAGGGACTAGTCTTCACCCTTTCCTTGCATTCTTTTTGAAGACTCTAATGTGTGTGTTGTGGCTAAAATGAATGAATAAAGTAGCCAGGGCCTGATGCTGCAGTGTGATCAGCACCATCAATAACAGCTGAAGGTCAACTATGCAGCACTGTAGGAAGTATAAGCCAATACTGTTTCCTTTCTGATTCTGTTTTTCTTCTTGCTCTAGGGTATCTAGTACAAGAAATTAAAAAAGCGGATATTCCACTTCCTGAAGGAGATGTTGCTCCTCCTGCCCCCTTGCTGAAACATGTTTTAGAAATCCAGGTAACTTTTCCACAACACAGTTGCCAAAGGTGTAGCTCTGGATCTTGGAACTTCATTTCAAACTCAATTACTTGCTATCTTATTACTTATGACTTAAGTTATAAGGTCGTGGCAGGGGGAGCAGAAGCCTTTGCTTTCGTTTTTGTTCATCTTTTTTTTTCTTTCTGCCAATGTTACTTTAAAGACTGCCAGTGAGGATTTGATATTAACACAAAATTCCATCTGAAAGGGTCAAAGCTAACTTAAGGGGTTTGCAGTCATCTGTTTTATTTTGATGGATTGGCATATTAGACTGTTCCAGGCAAATTGTTGTCTGTAGATGTAGTCCTTCAGCCTCGTTTATTGCTTTGGGACTTACCTAAGGCTCTTTTTGTGCATCCAAAATTGCCAGGGTGTGTGGGAGTTTTATATGCCCAAGGCTCTGCAGGTTCCAGTGCTGGTTGCATAGCAAAACATGGTGCTATTTTCTCTGAATGGTTTTTGTGGTATTACGTTAGAAGTAGAAGCTTGTAAAATGCAGATATAATTTTGAATGACATTCTGTTTTGCTGTAACTCTATTAATAGAATAGATGAGTGTCTTGCACCCTGTACTATCTGAAGTTCTAATTCCAAATCTGCATTACTTAGCTCAGACGCAAATTAGGGTCAGAACAGCAGACTTAACAGATGCCAGTGGAGGATCAAGTGTACTCAGTACAAAGCAGTCTTCGGCAAACTGAGGAATAAAACCTATGGAGCTTAAGTTAATTAAGCAATTGGGAAACTCCCATCATTGCAGCAGATTAACATGTGCTTAAAATTAATCCTCCCCTGATTTCCAAAAGAGTATAACTGAGATTCTATGTCATTTTTTTCTCCGTGTCTTAGGAACAGTTGCAGAAGCTGGAGACAGAATTGAGGGAAGTAACTAAAAACAAAGAAAAGTTGCGGAAAAACCTGCTTGAACTGACAGAATACACATGCATGTTAGAAGTCACGCAAAGATTTGTCAGGAGAACAGCTGAGGTACTGCTTATGTTGTTTGGTGAGGATTGTGTGTCATGTGGCATTTTTGTTGCATACTGTTAGTAGTTCTAGTTAAGTGCATGACGTGGTGTCGCGCTTTACAGCACCGTATGTTGTTCCTTAGCATTTGTGCTCAGTACCTCGAGAACGTGGCTGGCAACCTCTTGTGCCAGCCTATGAACACACTAGGCTGTGTTCATATACATAGCAAAATGCAGCCCTGAACTTAGAGGAGCTTTGTGATTTCTCTGTTGAATTGTTTGAATGTTACTGCTGACGCCAACTGAAAATGAAGGCGTATTTGTGTTATTTTGATGCATAAATTGAGCTAAGAAATTTACCATGTAACCTTTGCAACACTGACTGTAATTGCTAAGAGCAGTATACTTAAGATCCCAAGATCTTTCTGTTGTCTGAATTGAACAGAGGAAAGGGTTTTATATAATTTTACTGAAATAAATAAATTAATTATCTTTTCTTCTTTAGAGTAATAAATGATTTTTTTTTTTCTGAAAGCTGTGAATGATCTTTCTTTTTTTTGCTAGTATGAATCCCATTTACATGCAAATTATGAAGAATTTCCATCTGTGGAAAATGAGCCATTAGTGGATTACAACTGTATGCATGAAAGCTGTGAATGATCTTTCTTTTTTTTGCTAGTATGAATCCCATTTACATGCAAATTATGAAGAATTTCCATCTGTGGAAAATGAGCCATTAGTGGATTACAACTGTATGCACAGACTGGGTGCCAAGCTGGG
>VYZW01059320.1:2702-15977 GCA_013401315.1 Balaeniceps rex | reverse complement strand
TCCATTTGTGATGATCAGTCATTTGTAAATTAGATTTTGGTATGTGTATTAGGAAGATAAATATAATATGGAAAAAATAAATTTCTACTTGCATTCTCCATTCAAAGAGAGCTTTTCGCTTAACGAGTCAAAGACTTAGCTATTTTCATGAAACTCAAATTTCAGTTATGACCCCCATTTGAGGTAGAATTCTGGTCTCCAATAGGGAAAGGGTACTATTTTATGTCTTCTATTACACTGTTCTTTAATGGGGATTTTGTCTTCTCTTTTTCAGATATGGAATTTGGCAAGCAACCGTCTCAGTTTTTTAAATTCTTTCAAAATGAAAATGTCTGTGATTTTTGGAGTAACTCACATGACGTTTGGAGTTGTATTGGGGGTATTTAACCACTTGTAAGTACGAGACATTAAGATAATATTAACATTGTAGTTTTTGTCAAGTCTTGAATTATAACAGTTAATCTGGTAAGGGAAACTGGAACAATTTTTTTAAAACAGAATAATAGTAATTGTAAAAACTGTTCTTAAAGACAGTAACAGAGAGGTCTTCTGTCACATACATAAGATGATGGATCAGTAGTATGCCAAAAAAATCTTAAGACATCGTTTAATACAAGATTTTATTTCACTTGTTGCTAAATAGAAATACATGCCTCTTATGGTCTTGATTTCCACTGAAATATCTGATTAAAATTTCACTGAATATGAAGAAATCAGTTCTGGATTCTAATTTCAGTCATGCTCTTTAAAAATGCTGGGTACTGTTCTGTTTTATTGAAAACATGTTTGGGGCATGTATTTATCTTGATCTTTCTTTGTAAAACTTTTTTTTCATTTTTTTCCCATTTTTATCTGTTAGGCATTTCAAGAAGAAGTATAATATTTATTTGGTTTTTCTTCCGGAACTTTTATTCATGATGTGCATCTTTGGCTACCTTGTGTTTATGATCTTCTTTAAATGGTTAGCGTACTCTGCAGAGGACTCTACATCTGCCCCTAGTATTCTGATTCAGTTTATTAACATGTTCCTGTTTCCTGGTGGTGAAACAGAGGTCTTCTACACCGGCCAGGTTAGTAGTGTTCTTACAAGCTTCTGAAGATCCTGTTGTTCCCTATGCAGATAACACTTTACCAGGCATGAAAGGCTGATGGCTGAGTGTTCCCCTAGGAAGGGGAATGTATCAGACTAAGGGGAAATTGAATAAACATTATGATTAAATAACATATTTAGTCTTTAAGTGGTTGTAAGATTTTACGTAGTGACTTGTGAAAATACCTGTTTCTAGAACAAAATCTCCCCGGTTAAAATTGAGGCTAGAGAACAGAGTCTCATGCTTGTAATTTTGATGCTTTTCTATGTGCTGTAAATAATCTTACTAAACTCAGTATCAGTAATGCCTTAATCTAGAACCCAGTCCTGAAGATACTGGATGTCTGTAACCCAATTTAAAGGCCTGATTAAAGTAAAATACTTATGTGCATGTTCAATTTGGAGTACACGCCTGCTGAAATCAGTAGTACTTTTCTTATGCTTAAACAGGCTTTGAAAGGAAAATGGGAAGGCTTTTCCTACCTTTGATTTTGTGACCTAATCTCATTTTCTTTCTTTCTCCCCCAAACAGATTGCTCTACAGAGATTTTTACTTAGTATTGCTTTTCTTTCTGTTCCTGTAATGCTTTTTGGTAAACCACTTTATTTATATTGGTTGCACAGTGGAGGCCGAGGCATTAGAATGTACAGGGTAAGTATTGAGAGACACTTACACATTTCTTCAGTATAGAAGAATTCAGCTGGTGTTGTATTGCATATAGAATAATGTCCTTACTAGATATTCCTACTCAACTTGGAAAGCTTTTGACTGTAATGCATAATAGTGCTTTGTTCCTCTAGCTCTCTTTTTGCCTTTGCCTGCGACTACTTTAAATACATTTAAAGAATGACACTGGCAGTCCACTTAACGACAGGGTATGTTTCCATTTTGCAGAGTGGCTACAAGCTAATTCGAAAAGAAAGTGAAGAAGAACTTTCTCTGCTGAGATCTCATGATGTAGAAGAAGGAAGCAGTCATTCAGACAGTGGGCACAGAGAGGGGGATGGAGAGGAGGTAATGTTTTTACTTAATCTCTAGTTTGCATGTCCTTAAAAACAAATTAGAAGTGAAAGATCAAGAAGATAGCCTGTACACTGAGTCCCTGGAAGTTTTCAGGAAAATCAGCTGAACCTTTACAAAGACATTGATGCCTGGATGCAATTTACTTATTGTTTATTGCTATTTTATCATTATTTCTTGGTATATTCAGATTGTTACAGTAAACCACAGTCTATCTGTAGTGGAGAACAGGAAGAGTGCTTTATTTCCATCTATAGAGTTTGTGTCTAAACTATAGTTTTTCTTAAATTGAAGAGTGGGATAAAAATCCTGGCTTTTGTATGGTTTTATGGATTCTTAAAATTAAGGCAAGAGGACGACTGCCCAGCTTCCTGTGAATTAATCTTGGCTTTTCATCCAGACAAAAGTCTTTTTATGTCTGCAAATTGCATCTTGTGATGAGGATTATTGCTAATGGGGGTTGGGAGAATTGAGCTGCATTCCTAGTCCCCAGCTACTGCTGCTGTTTAGTTTGGCCAAATTTTTAAAGGTCTTGACTGATTCCACTGATTTCATGTGAATTGAAAGACAAAAAAGTGCCTCAGTTTCCCAGTGTGCAGACTATGTATAGTACTTGCTTCACTAGGGTAGTAGACTCTTGCTTCTTATGTATAGAAAATATAAGAATTGTTTGCTTAAATAAAATGTGTCCTAGTTCCATGCAAAGTAAGTGTTGAAACTTGCAGTAATATTGGAACTCTTTGTTAGCAACAAGTCATATATTTAGATTTTACAGTATTAACATAGTTATTTTTCTATTACTAGCATTACTGATAATTAATCCTGGTTTTAAAGATGCAAAAATTGATGTAAACTTACAACATCAATAGAATGGGAATCAGAACCATGACTGGTTTTACTACTTACAGTTTTCACGTATTAGGTCATATTCCTTGTGGAAAACATAAATTGCATTCATTTTTATCTATCAATAAAGTAATTGGGGAAACTAATTGGAAAACTATAGCATCTGATTTTTTTTTAATGTTGTCTCTGTAATAAGGATCTTAAACATGGCAGATCTTTTTTTACTTGATATAAAATCAATTTATTACCCTTTAATGGAATTTTTCTTCCACGTATATTAAGCTTTGCAGATGAATGTTTTTGTTCTCTCACACTGTACTATGTTGTTTAAATGGATACAAATGTATTTTTATATTTTAGCTTAATTTTGCAGATGTTTTTATGAATCAAGCAATTCATACCATTGAATACTGTCTAGGATGTATTTCCAATACAGCCTCATATCTGAGACTCTGGGCATTAAGTCTTGCTCATGCACGTAAGTGGGTTTTTTTTTGGTTGGTTGATTGGTTTTTTTTTTAATCTGTCTTGATTTTTAATGCTGATTAGAGCAGGGCTGGCCTGTTGAAGTGATACTGCCATGAAATTATCTTTTTCTTAATTGAAAAAAATTCCCTGTTTAAACTACTCATGATCTATGGAAAGCTCCCAAACTACATTGTGACTTATTGTTTGGAATCTAGTAATTTTCCTCATTGATTGCTCTGTGTTGTAAAGAGGCCGATTATCTGAGCACAGTGTTACTTCACATAATAGTATATCAGTAGTCACAGTACCATTTCTGATTTTCCAGTGATTGACCAGTTTGGAAGGTATTTAGGCACTTGCCACAGTCTTGGTGTCATGGTGTAAAACGTTGACATCAGTAGATCTTATTTTGAAACTGAGAGGTACCTTGAAGTATTTTGGGGGAGGGAGAGGGGGGCAGCTAACTGCGGGGGTGTGTGTGCTTATAGTTCCCATGTTTAGCAGATCCTATAACGTTTAAACTAGAATACAGGTCAGTTAGAGTAGCTTACTGGATGAATGTATGCAGTATCAGCATTAATTATGAAAACTTTTTTTTTTTTAACAGAGCTATCAGAAGTTCTGTGGCAAATGGTGATGAGAGTGGGTCTTCGTGTGGATACAACGTATGGTGTCTTACTGCTAGTCCCTGTTCTAGCCTTTTTTGCTGTGCTAACAGTTTTTATTCTTTTGGTCATGGAGGGGCTTTCTGCTTTTCTACATGCTATACGACTTCACTGGTAAGTTTTAAGTCTTCATTTTTTCTTTATGCCACTTCAGCGTATACTGACTTGTTTAAGAGGAATTTTTGTGTCAAAATATTAGGTGCCTTATTAAAAAGAAATGTCTAAAATTCAACAGCCTAATGCTACCATAATAGATTTATCCAATCACATTAAATAAATGGCTTGTTAGTTGAATGTGATTGTTCCTCTGGAATATTTGCAGTAAATTCAAATACTATATTGGCTTATGATGCGTATTAACCTCTACCACATTCAGAGTTGACAAACTATGAGTACATTTGATTTATAGTATTGCAGCTTTTCGTACTGTAGAATATTAGTAACGTGGATAAGTATTTTTTAATTTCAGTCTGGTTATATCACTGAATGGCTTCAGTCTATTTATTTGGTTCAACAGAACATTTATATTAGTGAGCAAAACTTTTGCTGAAGTGGGGCTGCCAACCCTTAAGTATTTTAATCCTTTCCTAGTCTTAGTATCACGAGCTCTGCACATTCGAGTGGATTTAGTTTGAAACCTGACGAAATTTACAGTATAAAAAAGGCAGATGTATAGTATATAAACACATGAGGCAGAGCTATATGCATTACGCGGTATTGCCCTCATGATATTGTATATTTGCAAAACAATTAACTGCAACTAACTTGAAAACAAATTAGTGAGAAATGAACCATTACAGCACAATGTCAGTGTGTTTGTGTCTCTTGAGAAACATGAAATTGCCTGGGACTGTGATAGGAAGGTTAAATAGCTGCACAGAAAGCATAAGTGACAGGATTAGGATTGGTTTCGTTCAGCCTTTTGTGTTGCATGTTTCTATCCCTTGACAACCGGTCATTTTGGATTAATATACAGATTCTGGGTTCTTTTTGTCTCGTTTCAGGGTGGAATTTCAGAACAAATTCTACTCTGGTGGAGGATACAAGTTTACGCCTTTCTCTTTTAAGCACATTTCTTTACATTTTAATAAAGATGATACGGCATAGTTTGGTTGCTGTCAGCGGAAACGTTTGGACTTGCCTGCAAATAATCATGTGATTGGATCTCACCTATGAATGGTTTCCTGTAGGACAAAGTGTTTTTCACTGATTGCCTTATAATGCAGCCAAATAATTTTGTAATATATACCTCCCATAGAAATACATAGCAGATCTGGAGCATCTTGTAAAGTATATAGATATAAAATGTACATTTTTCTTGATAAGCAAATGTTGTAAATTAATTTTATTCTTTAAAAAGAAAAAAGTTGTTACTGCTTCTCCTAAAACCAGTGTAGGCTTTTTTTTTTGTTGAGGCTGCTTATTTTCTTGAATGATTACTTTTAAGTTATCTAAAAGACTTTTCATCATATTAAACTTTCATTACTAATCACATAGTAAGCAAGCTGCCATCTCATGCACTTTGGAACAATTCAGCCATGCAACAGAAGCAATGGATGTTTTCAGTATCTATTCCAGAAGGATTATGAAATGTAAATTTATACATAGCAATGCAATGTGCTCTTTTTTGGCCATATTTAAAATGGCACCGAAGATGTTAACTGTTTGTTCTGAGTTCTGCCCGGAGTTATTACTTTTATCTTTCAGAAGCCACAGTGATATTTAATGTTATGGAAGAAGGCAGGATTAGAAGTGGGGACTGGAAGTATTAGCCCTCTTCTTTCCCTGTAGCGAGGAGCTTTCTGAGACGTGCTGTTCTGCAAAGTGAGTTGTGTGCAGCCCATCACTTATGGTGACCTCGATGGGTAAAAGCCTCAGAAAAAGTCTTGCACTGTCTGGATGAGAACTCAAATAAAAGAATCAAACTGCCTACGAGAAATTTTTATCCCGGGTTCTATTTTTACAGTGTGATCCCCTGCAGAGTTTCTACTCCTAGGAATAACTTTCGCATGGGGGAATGAAGAATTGGCCTTGATCCGTGTTTGCGTTTGGCTGTAAGGACATGCATAGCGTTACTTGCCTGATGTTGCTGAACCAAAGTTTATACCGAAGAGATGGAAAGGGGTCGTTTTGTATTTTTTTTTTCTATCAATGTGAAAATGGGGATATTACCATAATGTTTTAACATCTGTGCCATAAGAACAGCGTAAGTTAAATTTTGCACTTGTTTCATACTAATTCCGAATAAAACCTCGTTTGTGGCTGTTCGGAGCAGGCCCTTACGTTTGTACCTAGCCCCTTCGCGGCCCCCCGCGTCCCCTCCCTTGTGTCCCGCCGGAGCGGGCCGGGAGCCCGCGGCGCGACTCTGCCTTGAGGTACGAGGACGCCCGAGCAGGGCGGCGGAAACGCGGCCGCGCGAGGCGGGCGTTGGGCGGGCAGCCGCCTCCTGAGGCGGGCAGCGGGCGGGCCGCGGCCGTCGCTCCTCCCCGGCCCGTTGCCGTGACCACCGGGAGGCGTCGGGTGGGCCCCGGGCGCTGCCGCCATGAGCCTGCACGATGTGCGGCTGCAGTGGCTGCGGGACCGGGTGCTCGCCGTCCTGGGGCTGACCGATCCGGCACCTTTCGAGGAGCTGCTGAACCGCGGCGACGGCCAGGAGGCACGGGCTGTGCTGCTCTTTTTCGACCGCGGCACCCATGACAGGGACAGTGAGAGCGAGGCAGGCGCGGCGCTGCTGCTGCTGCGGGCCGAGCGGTGCAGCGAGGAGGCAGTGGGTGAGGCCCCCCCGCCGCCCCGGCCTGCTGAGTCCTCCCCTAGGCACTGCCTGACCCCGAGCCCCTTCACTCTGTCCTTCTCTCCCCAACTCCCTGTTTTCCCCTCCCTCGGGGGAAATTTGTCCATATTTGTCCCATCTGCTGAGTCCTAGCCCCACTACCCCTGTCCTTACCCCTCTCCTTGCCTCTCCATCCCTCGGGCTGAGGGATGATCCCCCAGTCCTCCTGAACCCCTTTTATCCCACCCATTTCCAGATCTTTCTCCTCTCTGGTTGTGCCTTGGTGGGATTTGTGCCATCCCCACTGCAGAGCGGTTGTATCATGCTGTCCTCCCATTTTGTGTGTCTGCAGACACAGGTGACACAGATGAGCTTGCAGATGAGCAGCAGGAGGAAGGCCCAGGCCCAGATAACCTATTTCCTGAGCAGTTGTCTGAAACAGCCTCCTCTGTGGCATTGGAAGGAAGTAGGTGGTTTGAGTGGCAAAGTGTAGTCGCTGCAGGCCGTGCTGCCATGAGGGCTAAATGTGACTAGCTAACATGGCTCTCTTAAGCAGATCTAGTAGTATCTGTAACATCGACAGCTTCTTTTACCAGGAAAGCAGATCAACCCGCAAACACAGATCTTCCACCCAGTCTTTGTCTGTGACATCTTTTACTGGCTTTATAATTTCAGATTTTTAGAGAGATTAATTTTATTAAAATAAATAGAATGAATATGTTCCCTTTAGTAGGAATGAATTCCCCTTGTCTTACAAGTTGCGAGCTCTCCTCTTTGTTCTGATGTAGTTTATTGAGGATAAAAGTGGTGATCCTGTAAAGAGTTAAGATTGGTCCAGTACTTTAACCACAGTATTGCAGAGAAGCCCTTCACAAAAAATGGGAAAAAATAAAGGACAAGCGATAGCAAGGGTGTCAGAAGAGAGCAATGATTTTCTGCAGCTCAGAGATTCAATTCTCTTCTCTGCTGTCAGTATCTGTGTAACTCCCACAAACTTCTGAAACAGTTACTTGCAGAAGCAGAGAGTCATGGCCTGGTATTTTATAGCCATAAAAGAATTTTGTTCATACTGTGCAAAAAAGATAGGACCATGAAAGTTATGTGCTGAAGCCTGCTGTGGGCGTGAGTAGACTAAAGGAATGATACAATTCAACTTCCCACTTTGCACCTCTGAATGGAGGCAGCTGCAGTGCTGCAGGTAAATGCTCAAAAGCAGTAAGACAGGGAGAATTATTTATTGCTTGATAATAATACCAGCACAGAAAGGGTCCAGTTGGGGATGCAACTATGCCTTTTCCACTTCTTTTAAGTGTCCACAAGCCTGTGCTGAAACAGGAAGAAGACATGGTGCACCTTCTGGAAGACAGTATAAGATGAAGTTTGAAATTCTTGACTGGCCCTGGAATTCATGCAGTTGTTCCTGTGTTACAGTCTTCACCATCGCTTCTTGGGCATGACAGAACTATAAACTTTTTCTGCATCATGGATCTGGCACAACAAAACCCTTAATTGTTTTCATTTCCTTTTACAAAGTGTTTTCATCTTGTAACATGTTTAATCTACTTATTTTGTCATAAAAGATCAATTGCCTTGGAAAATGCTGGTAAGGATATTCTAAATAAAGCCCAGTTACCTGTGGAATGCAGTGTAGTCACTTGCATGTTTGGATTCAGTTCTTCAGCAGTAGTGCTGTCCTATGGGAAAATGTACAATTGATACCAAGTTTTGATGGCTGACTGTTGAAAGGTGATGCTGAAGATGGAAGAAAATCCTCTGTTATTTAGTTTGAGAAGAAAATTGGAAGGATCCATCTTATATGCATGGAATACCTGTTCTTTAATTGAGTTCTCTTGTGCTATTCTTTCTTAGGGATGACTCAGAAAAGCAAGACATCCCCTCTGCAATCTACAGACAATGAAAGTATGTCAGGTCACATATCAGCTCTCTCTAGTGGGTCTGAATTGAGTAAACTGGAGCAAAGATTTACAACTGACAGTGTGGAACACACACCACAGGTAAGTCTGCTGTATTTCACTCTGTTCTTTTGTGAATATGAAGATGCTGGCTTTCTGACGCAAATGTTTCAGTGAAACTGGTAGGCAAATTAAGGAGGTATAGTGCAGAGGAAGTACTCAGAGCAGAACAGAACATTTTACAAGGACAGGAATTTCCATTCAAAACCAATGGCCTGTGGTGTCTGCCACAGCCTCTGACATTGACTGACAAGACATTGCAAAGGTAATTTGCTTGGCAAAACGCTATGATTTTTGGTGAAGAAATGCAGCCAGTGAGTTACTCTGGTACCACATTAGCTATTCCCAGAATTGCTTGTAAAAGAAAAGTTGCAGTTAGACTAATTGCTGGATAAAGATACCATGGGAGGAGCATGTAAGGAACAGTGAGCAAAGGCTTTTGTACCTCAAGTCTTCTACGTAATTAGGTGGTCAGGATGGAGTCTGGGGCTTCTAACTAGTCTTGGTTTATGACTGAGATGCAGGCGGAAGGGGAGTAGGTGCTTGCACATTCTCAGAAAGGCATGGGGGGGCAAGCATTCAAGTGCTTTCTGGTTTCTTGTGTTTCAAGCGTTTAGTCCTGTCGGTCTGGAGATCAACATTGTTTCCAAAGCTGATGATTTTTACTGTTAGCTGAGTGATTTTTTAACATTTCATTTATGTTAGTAATTTACTTGGACAGCAATGTGAAGATAATGGAGTTAAATTAATGATTCTGTTCTATTGCTCACAGCAAGCAAACATTTTCTTGCTGTAAAGACACATGGCAGCAAACAGTAATAGTCATACTTCCTTTCTATTTTCCATTTCAGCTACAAGAACGGAAAATTGACAAAGTGTGTTTCTATGTGGCTCTTGATGAAATTCCTGAAGAATTTGTGTCAGATTTTACTGTATATTTTCTGAGAGACACCAAAGGTACGTGCCCTGAATAACTGCAGGCCCAGCGTTTTCAGTCTTTGCATTAAACAGTAGTTAACACTGAAAAAAGGTGATAGTGACTGGGATTCAGGGTAGTGCATATCCAGCTTAATTAACTGGATACCAATACTCTCAGAGCAGAACCAGAAATCAGGAATGCTTTTCATATGAAATTCATAGAAAGTTACATATCTTCCACATTTTACCAGCAAGGATGAAGCTTTCACACCGCACTCAGAGCAACTAAGAAGATTTAGTTACTACAGCTGCTAGAACTGTGTAAAGTATCTTGAGAATGAGGAGCTGTATGTGAAAGTTAGACCATAAGGTGGCGATCAGCACAACTGGGGTGTCAGACTTCCTGACCTGACTCAAATTCTGATACACAACAGCAGCATGTTTCATTCTGATAGTTCATACTTTTATCATAAAACCAATGACAATAGTTATTCCAGCATCTGGAGTAGCTCTGGTTCTGGTCACAATCAGACCTCAGTACCTAGCTCTAGCCCCACAGGAAACAGCTTCTACACTAAAGCAAACAGGTATTTCCACACCTATATGCAGGAACTATCAACAGTATGTTAACTCTCATTTAGTGACAGAGACTGGCCCCAGTATAAACATTTATGTGGGCTCACTGAGCAGCAACACGTGTGGTTTGAAGCTACAAAGTGTTTTGTATGTGCCTATTAGTTTCAGTTTTTCTAGAAACAGGACATTTGAGAAAAAAAGAAAATTATGATAATGTATTTGGTCATTTTATGGCAGTTCTGTGCAAGATTTTCCTGGTCTGCCTGTAGAATAGGAGTTCAAATCAAGGCCACTGTTTTGTTTGAACAGAAAACCATTTTGTAACTATAAGGCTGGATTGTAAAGACTTGGAGTCAGATGATGATACTTAAGTATTTTTCTGCCCTTTCTGAAAAAGCATCTGCACCGTTAAAACCAGCACTAGTTTTGAAAGTGACTTGCATCAAACCTAGTTTATTACAAACATAGTTTGTTTTATTGTAGTTTTAACTTATTATGGAAAGGGCTTTATGCTTTCTGTATCAAATAATTAGATTTATACTAATTGTTTGTATACTGTTTAGAAAGAGTTACTGAACCTAATGACCTGACTGAAGCTAATGAGGTTCTTCCTAAAGTGATAAAGTTTGGTGTACTGACTGATGATACTCTTTTGATGCTAAAGAATGCCATCTCACAGGTAAATGTGTTACAGCTTTTACATATGGAGTCTTGAGTGTTCTGTGAGTGATTTGCCTATTTAGTATTCTGCTGACCATATGGACTATGGGTAAGAAATAACTAATATTTAACGACTGATCTTCATATGCCAAAATGAAGGTTTTGTTAATCCTTATTTGATATTTTGTTTCCCAAATTTTTCTAAAGATGTGGAGACAGGCATATTTCATTGCCTTGCCCTATATGAGAAACGTTTAAGAGTGTGACACCAGATACCTTTATTTTTGTGCTGACAGACTGTTGTAAAAGCATGCTGGAGCTATTCCCCTGGAGAACTTGGGGCAGAGAGAATGATGCTAAAGAGGTGAAATGGAAGGAGATGCTCTTCTTTAATTTAAGAAATTAAATTTTAGAACAACATATCCGATGCTTAAGTGAATTGCTAGTAAGCTGACTTTTATTGTTTTCTTTTTTAATGTGAACCATCTAATCCATGGTACCTTTGAATTATAGGTGTTTTCACCAGCTGTCTCCTATAGTCAGCAGCAGACTGAGGAAACTTCCCTTCATCCAGGTAGTGAAAACACAGATTCTGAAAAAAGGAATTTACCTGAGACTGAGCTTGCAGAAAAGAAAGATCAGCCTGTGGAATACTGTAATATCCAGATGAGGAATGAGATTCAAATGAACAGGCAAAAATTCTTAAGTGTTACCCAGCAGACTATACAACAAACTGAAGGCGAGTGTTCTGCCTATGCCAGCACTGTGGTGTTGCGTACAAGACAGTAGAAAGACGTTCACCTAGTGGTGGCTTTATATAGAATAACAAATACATACAGTTTCTGGGGAAGCTGCAGACCTGAATAAAGTCTGTCTTTGCTGATAACAGTAGTATTTTTACTGCCCTGAAGCATAGCAGGCAGTATGGAGAAATGGATGAAATCAGTGATAGTCTTTCAAACAGTCTGGAGTAAGAACAGGAGAGAGGGTAAACATGCCTCATTGCTCACCAGTGTTCAGGGGACTCAGGGCCATAGCAGGGTATAGAAAGTGGTAGACCAAATGAGACTTTTGCGTGTTGTTTAGCATCCCTTCTCTGACAGGGGCTCCTGTTGAGCCATTAAAGAGAGTGTAGTGGCCTACAGTAGACAGATTGATACTGTTCTTCAGCAAAGCCCTAATCCTAATTCTTAATAGTTAGAGATTGTGTTAAGGCTTGAAAGCTGAAAGCTTTTAGTTTAGTTCTAAGAATATATCTGTGTTTGCACTGTGTTAACTGTCAAGCAACTGGATGTATTTTGCCATATTCTCAAACAGGCAGAGCAGGTGGTATGTTACCTATCCTCAAGTACCTAACGAGATGGAAAGCATAAGCCATTTCAGTGATGTGACTTTAGCAACGCTGACAGAACAAGACAGTTAATTCTATGTGCCTTTTCTTCCAATAGGAGATATTAAACTGAAGATGCCAACTATAAATCTACATGGAGAAGTGACTGTTCTTGCCACAGTTCCAGAAGTGGTTGAAGCTCTGGAAAGCTGTGCAATGACCTGGCAGAAATTAATATCCACAGCTCTAGAGGAACAACTGAAAAAGTTTCCACAGGTAATGTTGCCTATAACACCAAGCTTCTTTTATTCCCGGAGACGTTACTTCATTTCCCCACAAGAACCTCTTTGAATGGTTTGTGCTCATTTTTAATCCATCTTTGTGTTTGATTGTTGGAAAGCCATTTACTAATTGATGTAAAGTAGAACAAAAGTAGCGAGGAACTGTGTGACTCTGGGAAATAGAATATAAATAGAATATAAAGTAACTCACTGCAGATCCTACTCACACAGGATAACTGTGGAAAAGTAAGGCACGTTTATTATCTGTACTCTTCTAAAGAGCCCTGAAATACTAAAAGCTGCAGTGATTTTTTTTTTAAATAGATTACTATATTTTTGCTTGAAAAAAGTCATCTCTCTCAAACAAAAAAAAATCAAATTGTAAGGTTCTGATTCTGCAAACACTTACACATATGACCAATACCATTAAATGTACTGAGGGATTTCATCTCTACAAAGTCACTTGTGCATAAGCTTTTGCAAGCATGGACTCTCCAGCTCGAACTCAGGGATATACTCCCCATGAGCAGTTCCCTTCAGTGTGTGTAAAACTTTTGATTTCAAGGATCTTCTTCTGTCTGGGTTTTTTGCATGGTTGAATCATATCAGGTTTTTCTCAGCATACAGCGTATTCAGAAGAAGGAACAAATATAGTCCTGGTTATAGGTTTTCACTCT
>VYZW01059319.1:6823-22513 GCA_013401315.1 Balaeniceps rex | reverse complement strand
ATTTCCTCTGAAGCCTTAAGGGAAAGGTTGGTCAGAAATACAAAGCACAGGTTAGTATAACATGCTGTTTAATTAGAATAACTACAGCATATTATTTAACCAGGAGCACGGGTCCAAATCCACAAAAACACCCCAAACTTTTTTCCACATCTCACTTTTTGAGCCTGACAAAATAGCCACTCTCTATTAAGCACTTAAGTTTTTCAAGTGAAATTTCTTAAGTACCCAGTGTTCTGCTTCTGCAGACACCTGCTTGCAGGCTGAGGTGTTCAGTGCTTATGCTGAAGCACGCTCAGGATCTACAAAGTAGATACGCCTCTGCCTAAGTAAACTGGAGGGCTCCATACGTTAAATTAGCCCTCCAAAAACTGAACACCAACAGCCATTTTCATTTAACAAACAGTGTTGCAGCAAAAAGCTTTCTTAAGACGATCAAAAGATTAAAACACAACAAATAAAAAATGTGAAGACAGCTTTCAATCTGTGAGGGGGTTCGAACCCATATTGAGGGATGCCTTTAATCGGTTCTTTGAGTGAAGCTTGGACACAGTACTGCAAAGAAAACAAGACTCTCACAGCCACAGAGAGAGGGAGCTTTTAATCTGCCTTTGTGGATCCAAGCCCATGGTTCCCTACAGAGTTAACGTACAGCGTGTCTGTTATATGCAGCTTCAGTATAAAGCTTGTCACTAGTAACCAACTGGATTTGCGGAAGTCTAATAGTTCTTCCAAAGAACATCATTTCTGTGTGGCGTATCTAAATGATACTTAAGATTAATGCCACGTTAAGAGAAGGGGAATTGTGTGGCCACAGGAGATGGAAGCAAACTCAGAGGCATCCCTGCCAAATTGCAGAGGTGAAATACATTCTCCCACCTCAAAACCAAAAAAGCCCTCTGTATTACCTTTGTATATTTACAATTCATTGCCTTTGCTATTCCAGTTGTAATGTTAGTGTTTTTCTTATGAATGTATGGTCTCAAATACTGTCCCAGTAACTAGTTAGCTAAGAGAACTTGCAAGAATCACTATTAGGTAACTGAAATATGGAAAGGAGAGATTATCCTGAGTTTTTGTAAAAACAGAAAGCAATACGGAACAGAGGTAGAGTTTCATCAAAATAAAATGAAAGAATAAAAAAAGTTACTTTCACTTCCAAGTTACAAAATACCAGACTCCTTCAGTTCTTCGGGCTATTATTGTGCATCGTTAGAAACATACCCAATTAGCTCTTCTCTGAGTTGCAATAGTCGCTGCCTTTTCTTTTTGATGTCTGTTATTACCTGAAACAAATAGTGAGGAAAGTCTTTGAAACGGTTTCTGTAACTTCAAAGGCAAGCAACTCAAATTTCATTAGCTTTTTTTCTTTGAGGTTTTATACTTCCGATTCTGGGTATGGAAGGTTCCAAGATACCAGACCTTATAAACTGCCATGTTTGTATTTTAAACACTTTAAAGCTCTTTAAAATGTCAGACTCTCATCTCCATCCAAAATTTCTCTTAAGGAACACTGGATTTACAAGCATACAAAAGGAGTTTGTGACATTTTGAACTCAAACGTGACCAACCCTAGCAGGTTTTTGTTTGTTTTAAAAATGCAGACAAATATGAATGTATGTTCAGTATGATTGCCATAACTAAGGAACTAAGCATAATTAAGCTTGCTTTAATACAACATCCAATTAAAAAAAAAAAAAAACAACCAAAACTAATCATAAATTTAAATTTAGCAACTACAAATCTGATTTTAAACAAATGTATAACAGGCAAAATAAGGGTAACTCTGAGTGGCTGTGAATGCTACGTGTGTATTAAAATTTTCATTTTACATGCAGAGTAGCTTACGATATCACCTCAAATTAACAAGACTTTAGCACATTAATTGCTACCTCCCACAGTAAGCTCTCCGTTGACTTTACTTGTTAAAAGCTATTTTGTCATCAAAAAGTTTGCAAAAGAGGTTAATCTGGGCAGAAAGCCTCTGGCAGACAGTGCCTAACCTGCTCTTAAATATCTCTGCTGTAGGGCATTCACATCTCTCCTGATGAAACCACTCCAATGTTTTTCTGCTCTTACACTAGTTGCTCCTCCTGTTGACACTCCCCTGTTGCATTTTCAAGTCAGTTACTACTCTCTCTGAATGACCAGAGGAACTGCCTTCCTCTGAACAAAAATTTTGCATGCATTTAGGGAAAGCAGCTCCCTTAGACTTCTCTCCTTTAAACTAAGTAATCCAATTCTATTGCCACAGGTCACCATCTTTGCTGCTCTCCTAGATTTTATATTCATCTATGTTTCTTGAAGGTCAGCTCTCAACATTTAATTGGCCTCTCCAGAGGCCTCACCAGTGCTCATTACAAAAAGAGTAATTCACATACATAGATACCTACACAGCCTAATGTGCATTCCTTCTTTTTACACCAGTATAGCAGTACACCTATGGAGTTTGCGATCCATCATATTTACTCAGATCTTTTCCAAAATACCTCTGGTGGTTCCCCATCCTCTACTTGTGCAGTTGATTCTGTAGTAGAGTACACTTTTTTGTGAATTATTTTATTTCTTCTACGCAACTTCTTGAAATTTCAATGCCTGCCTCTGTATGCTGTACAATCTAGTGATATATATGTATTTACCTTAGCATTTTTTTTCTTCATATTCTTTAATTCCTGGACTTCCACTATCTACAGAAGAAAAGAAGAATTACAGACTGACTATGAATCTTGATTTCATCTCTATCCTCCTAAAAATATGATTGCAAGAATTACTTTGGAATAACATAAAAAGCTATTTAAAAAACCACACTGGTTCAAAGGAAAACTACAAGCCTATCAGTTGTGTATCAATCCTTTCCTCTCTCCTCATGCCAGAGGAAGACTGCTGCACAAAATTAGTCATCTTGTACCAATTAGTGTAATACCACCTACCTTAATTTTTCTATAACTTTATACAAAATATATAAATCTAGTAATTTTAAAACTTGCCCATTCTAATGCATCACTTAGAACTATAGTTTTAGTACTTATCCATTGTACTTATCACAACTCCCACAAAGTTCTGAGTTTGTTTCACTCACTGTAATTAGTGAGAGGAAATCTTAGTCTTCCAAGCTAATAAGCTTTTTAGAGTTAGGTTCAAACTGTTAATTAAAAAAGCATGATTTTCCCTGAACTATGTTAGAGGCCTTAGTCAGGCCTCTACACAAGAGTCACTGAGACACAGTATTAAGATTAATCGTCAATCTCTTAAAACTCTAGTCCATGAGCTTTTAGAACAGTGTTTGATGTAACTGTTTGCTCATTCAAATTATGCAGCTCTCCAGTTTTACTACATAATGCTTTACACATGACAAATATTAATGTTTCCCTATTCTCAAAAGCTGACAATTTTGCAAGGTACTTGCATGACAGCAGTGTTGTGTCTAAAAACAATTCTCATGACAGCCAGCACAGAGGCTGCACACAACAAACTGTTTTCATATTATTTATCCTGACAAAAGATTAGAAAATTTAAAGTATCATAAAATAAATGTACGAAGGACAATATAAAACCATAGGCATTTTGACTACAATGTAATATACAGCTCTATAATCACTACCACAAAATTGATTTTATTTATGGTGTACTTACAAGATCGGTGATTTGGTCCTTGAAAGCAGAACAGAAGCCATTGATAGCTTTTCTGCAAACGTTTGATTCTATGCTTTGCCTGGGGAAGTCAAAGGGACAAAACACAATCCATTTGGTTTACTAAAGGAGAAATCTCATCTAAAAACATTCCTCTGAGTAATGAATAAAACCCAACATTAAGCAGCTAGTAGCACAGGCCACTGCGGATCTTTCATGTACTAGCAATAGCTTAATTTCTACATTGAAAAACATCAGCTGAGATGTGTTGTTCTTATGTTTGGAAAAACATCAATTTCCTGGAGACCACCTCAAGGTCACATACGAAAAATATCTATATCACAGAAACCTAATAATCATTAAAATAGCATCAGAATGTAACCATGCAATACTGCATTCCCTAAAGGACAGCCCATCAGCAAAAATGTAGGTAATTTGTTTTTAAAACTTTTGAGCATTCAGCCATAGGAAAGCAGAATCTTTACCTGTAATTTGCTGCTATCTTCTCAAATTCAGCCAGAACAACATCCAGTTCTGTAATATCTCTGGAAGATCTCTTCAGCTCTTTGGGACACCAAACCTGTACAGAACACGGGCTATCCACTGAAATAACAGAATAAAGACAAGCATTGTACAATTCAGGTACATGTTCTAAAATAATAGAAAAGTTATTGTGATCACCATTAAAATAACCATCTAAAAGTTACAAATATTTTCATATGAAACTTGAGAAGAGGGAAATATGAATTATTTCATCTGTCTTTGGCTGAGCAACTATGATAGACTTACCTGGGAACACTTTAGAATTTGGATGATCACTTATATACAACTTATTTCTTATTCTTCATCATTCAAACAAGTCCAGGAGCACGTTATTACACTAACTGATAAACTATGCAGTGTACTGTAGATATAGCCGTTTGTAATGTAAAAACTATTAGCCTGAGTTTGGGCAACCTGCATTACTCAAAGAATCATGAGTTGTTATATCATATTTGTATACATATATGCTTCAAAAAAGGCTATATACAAATATGTTTCTTTAAACTTTGCAGTGGTATTATTAGCTAATTCCACAAAACCTTAAACCATGTTTCTTCACACACTCCCAAATGTAAATCTAGTACTTGAATGTGATGGGTACACTTCAAACGAAGCAAGATGACACCTGAGAAACAGTCTCTCTATACCAAAAAATGCCACTTTCTTGAAGATCCCTATCTCAAAGGTCTTTATACTACAGCTGTGCCTACACTGTGAGTCGGGGGCACTCCAACCTCTGCCCCACAGCCTGGCACTCCAGGCTTCCAGACCAAGGGACACACTGAAGTGTCTTACAGCTCCATACCCAGGGACCCAGGCTTCCCTCCAAAGGGAACCAGGCTGCGTGCAAGGGATAATGCACACCTATGCTTTACCCTTCAGGGGAGTAATAGGCAAGTCCAGGGATACAAACCACAGGGGTCAGAGCTGTGTGGCACACCAGCTCCTCAATTTAACCATTGCTAATGAGTGTCTAGACCAAAACCGAAACGAAAACCTCCCATTTCTAGAAGCAGCATGCTGCTACATATCAGAAATGAAAACCATTGAGTTATGGAAAAGCACTCATCTCGAATGAGGAAAAGCCATATGGGAGTTTTGAAAAGTATACTTTACCAGAAGGATCCGATGTGTTCTCTGAAGGCCGCTGCTGCTTCTTTGCCTGGGATTGAATAGTATTCAGAGCCTTCTGTGATATAAAAAGCAGATTAACTTCAAAAAAAACCCCTAGGTTTACTCATTTAAAATTCTGAGAGATGGCAATTAGGCAGAACACGCGAAAGTATTTCAGCTTTTCATGACTGAAACATCAGTAACATTTACTTACGGCTATTTCACCAGAATCACAGCACAGTGATCACACTGCCAAGGGACAGCAGCTGCACTGACCAACTGACATGTCCGCCACTGGCCGTGCAGCAGGAGGAACCTTTTGAGAAGCACAGGGCCCCTCAGTTCAGCATAGCCATCGCCCAGTGTTAACAATTCTCTGATCAACAGTGCCTCCTTACCTGCCTTTTCACCCACGTTCTGTCCCAATTCTTTCTCTACTTAGACTACTTTGTGACACCAACACAAAGCAGCAATTCTGCGAGAGTGCTGCATACATGCAGTTTACTGATGAAAGACTACCACTCTGTACTGAATTTTACAAAAGGATTTTCAACAATTCCAATGAATTTCGATATGTAAAAACCTTTTATGCAAACTACTGCATAGCTTCTTTTATCATAGGCCTACTTTCTCAAGTCTGCAGATAGTTAACTCTTCCGCTGTACAACTGGAAGCTAAGTGGGCCACAAGCATTTTACACTAATTGCAGTCTAAGTGTGGGAAAACACTCATTGAAAACCAAGTGTTTTTTGTCTAATTCTAATACATATTCAAAATTAATTTTATCAATGAAAAATTCAATTCTCTCATAAATATGTTCTTACTTCAGTACCGAACAAGTGCAAGGGATTTATATTCCATTTAGTATGCCATTCTTTAAGAACATATATTCCAGATGTAAAGAAGATATTTGAAAGAAGAAAAGAACATATTCCCAAATGAGCAAGGGAATGGGCTACAGGACACAGGAACACCTGGCTATTATGTTACCCATTGACATGATGACTTTAAGCGTTTCACTTGGCCATCTCACAGGAATACTTTGAGGATTAATTATTTGGGACACAATTAAGTACTAAGGAAGTATTAAGACACAAATGAAAGGTCTTGCTCTCCCCTCCTCTCTAATGCAAGCAAGGCGTGAAGTTAAAATTAAATTGACTGGTAAACTCATGAAACTTTCTCTGTACCACGTTCTCCTTAAGGGGTTCATCTTCAGGATGAGCTGTGCTGAATTTCTGAACACCACCATCAGATGTTTTCGAATGACGCCTTTTTTTACTAGGAAAAGAAAAATATCCACATCTAAACCTACTACACAATGAGAAAGAATGATCTTCAACCATATAAACAACAAAATCTTAGCAATACAAAATGTTGCCCAAAACCTATGTCATTCAGTTTGTGTCTCCTAAATCAACTACATAAAAAGTTGCAAATGGCATATAAAGGGAATAGAATCTATATCCCCCCAACAGCAACTCCTGCGACAATTAGAAATCCATTACTAACTGACCACTGGGATAGCCATGTTGTTTTGAGGAGAAACTTCGAAACAGAAACAAAATTATTACTGAGGATATTTTAGCAGGAAAGGAGAAGGCTTTCTTGGTGGCAGGGCAGGGTTACAACTCAAAAAGCAACAAAAAAAAATACACACTCTCATACAAGTTCTATTATTGTCTTGCTATTTCATTCAAATAAGAACTATTTCAGATTTAAACCGAATTTGATTTAACAAATGAGAAACGTACTAAAACTTATATTAAAAGATTTTTGAAAAGTTAATTTTCTTTGTTACATATAGTTTAACTGGCTTTTACCTGTTTTCCATTTTTTTTACTTTTTAACTTTAAAGACACCAGCATTTAGAGGACTAATTAATCTCTCACACAGATATTTTAAAATCTTTTAATTTAAAAGAAAAAATACAGTGAGTACTTAAATCAATATACTGCTTGCAAAAGGCAAACGCTAATTTATTCTCCCATTTCTTTTCTACGTTCCCCAATCTTACTTATTCTTTTGGTTTCTCATCTAGGAAATTTTAAGTTAAAGCATCTGTTTAACAAGCAACTAGGGAAACCTGAAAAACAGAATATTTTTCCCATT
Organism: Balaeniceps rex; assembly: GCA_013401315.1. Lineage (NCBI taxonomy): Eukaryota > Metazoa > Chordata > Aves > Pelecaniformes > Balaenicipitidae > Balaeniceps > Balaeniceps rex. The sequence continues at coordinate 15,118 of VYZW01059319.1, read as the reverse complement.
GAATCTAAAAATCTAAAGATTAAATTAAATGCTGGCAATTATTTTTTTCACCAGACCTTTCTGTATTTTTCCTTTGTGGAGCTGAAACATGGCCAAGTGACTCGTTTTGCGTATGTTCCTCTCCATAAGCATCCACAGCAGTACTGTGCAAAGGGTGATCTATAAAGAACAGAAAATAAGCCTTATGAAAATTGTTCCCATCTGTTCAGGCAAAGAGCATGGACATGCTAGCACTGCCTGCTGTTCAGCATTTAGTTAGAAATTTTGTGATTTCCTCACTAATACAAAGGAAATCTTGTTATATTATTTGAAGATTAGGAAAAATAAATATAGTGAAAAACTTCATAGTTTCCATACTCACCCACCTGCTATTTCTTTACAAACTGAAACCAAAGGTGCATGAAAGCTCAGCATGTACGTATGGCATATAGCAAGCAAAACATTTTGTACAGCTTATTCAAAGTCTGTCTTTGCTATGGCATACATCAATCTTCTATACATTTAAACAACTACTTTCTAAATTTTACCTTTTTTAAATGGATTTTTAGCTGCTTTATTAGCTACTGTAAGAAGACAGTTACAGCTGCTACAGAAAGTTTGTAAATGTAGAATTCTTGAAGGTAGCTTGGTAGCTATATAGGAATAGATTAAAACTCTAAGAACCTTGAGGTTTTAGCCTGCCTTCCATAGTATATATTTCTTTTTTCAAGCACATTGCCACAAAAATTTAGTGTTACCTTACATTAGTGTTAGTGGGCATCCTTTTTATAGTTTTTAACACATAACACAGAAGTAAGGAAAAGAAGAGCTTTTCATTTTGCAGACTTTCCCTTATGGCAACGCTTTTGCTATGTTGTTCTTTATAGCTCATGTTCGATGCTGTTTCTAGTAGTTACATGTATATTTCCATTATTTTATTAGAGTAATAAACGTTACAGCTGAGAAACAGCTCTTAGCATTTTCTCTACAACTTAATTACAGTTTTTCAAAGATTTTTCTTACTGACATTGACATATTAGAGCTATATATATTTAATAACAGAGAACTTCACACAGGGGCACATATGCCATCTAAATTGATTCTCTTCCAGTATACTGAGGCCTCATTGCACAAGTCCCATGCAGAGCATGAAAGTGGTTTTAATGCTTCACCAAAGATAGTATGTTTTTATGATGTTACTTTTTAAGTAGAACAACATCCCTGTCAACGTCCAAGTTTGCTGCCATGCATACTCTTACAGTAGTGAAAAATTTCACTTCATAATTTGTGTAATTTAATAGAGAGTAACTTAAGATATTGAACTTTCCTTTTGAAATGTAAACTCTTACACAATTGCAATGTTATATTGCATGAAATTCTACCATTCAGACTATAAAACTTGCCTAGCCAGTATTTTTCTGTCAGCTTTTACCTGCACATACTACAGCATTATTCTTGTTACTTCCTAAATGACAGAAAATAACACCACCCTCAAAAAAACTGTCCCTCCTACCCATAATTTTCTCTGGCAAAAAAATAGTACCTTTTCGTAAGCATTGAAATATTTTGCCCATATGGTTTGTTCATGAAAATCATACACTAAATGACAGTGAAGTTAACACTAACCAAACGAATCGTCAAGCTCCTCAAGTTGATTTGCTTCTGCTACCTTCAATATCCTTGAGACATCTGGTTCCTCAAGTGAAAGCAACTTCCAGCGAGGATGGGAGCTGGCTTTGTGTTCCTGGATGGGCATGAAATTAATAGCTAGTTCATCCAGCTTTTTCAGTGTAAAATGGATTAAATATGACAATGAATTTCACGAATGTTTGTGTAGAAATACATTTAACCTGGACCGTATTAACTACTGAGCTGGGATATAAAGTACTTGAAGCATGTGTTTTTTCCTCAGACTATCTTTTTTTTCCTCCTAAGAAAAGTGATAGTATAAAACTGATATATTCTGCTATTTGATACTATACCATTGCATCAGCTTTGTCTTATTTTCTAAAACTAAGTGTGTAAGCTTTGAAATCTTCTAACAGTCTAATATCTGGTTTCTACGATCTGTGGCCTTTTTCTTTTCAGGAATTAAAATACTGGTTCTTCCACCTCTGTATTACATGAATGTCCATCCTTGTCCAATTTAATGATTCGCACTTTAAAAAAATGAAAAGCTATGTCTAACTTCTTATAAAAGGTGGAATTTATAAGTCAAGTATTATAGAGACACTTCTGTAGAGCAGAAGGGTAGGGGAGAACGGCACTAGTTTATGAATATTTGTAAACGCATCATTCACACCCTAAGTGTGGGAATAAATTTCCTCACTCGTTTGTGTGTGTGCGTGGAAAGGGAATTACAAGTAGCAAACACCAACTTCCCAAGCTTTTAATTTTACTAGCATTTCGCAGCACCTCACAAGTTTTGCTATGGTACCGAATATAGACATGTCAACTGTTTCCTCTTTAAACTGTTCTCTTTAATTTTATAAGACCGTTTTCAAACTTTTGCCTGTTTGAAAGTCAACGGCCAATTTTGCCTGATGATGTACTCTCCTAAAAGAAAAAAAAAAGGAAAAGAAAAAACCCACGCACCCCAAACCCGCACCAGCAGGGACTGTGCAGCACAGCTCCCAACAAAGCCACGCGTTCACACCTGCGCATCCACCTCCCGCCAGAGCCAACGCCACAAAAGCACAGTAAAACAACAAAACACTTGCTGTTTTAATTCTGCTCAAACTAGCAAAACTTACTTTTAATTTATTTCCGGAATGATTTCTCTTCGTTTTCTTCTTTGAGGACATTTCGCTATACTGCTAAATACACAACTGAGGATAAAGTTACCAAAAAATCGTCCCCAATGCAAAGCTGCTTCCTCTGCCTCAATACCTGGGAGACAATGGGAGACAATGGGAAACCTTCGTTAATTCAACGTACTACACATAACTCGCTTTAAAAGTAGTAAAACTCACTTTATTAGACCAGCCCAACGCCTGGCATAGCACATCTAAGTTAGCAACGAGACGTAGATATCAAAAAGACAAAGCAAAACAACACGTAACGCTATTTACGCCTCTACTTTTGCTTCACAGCTGCTGTTTCTCTCATGCAGGAGACCCCAGGCCGCCGCCTCCCCGAGCGCCAGGGGCCCAAGGGCGGCCCGGCGCGGCCCGGGCGGGCAGGCCCCGCCGCCTCGGGAGGAGGAGAGGCGGGCGGCGGCCCCGCCGCTCCACCGGCCCCACCGCTCCACCGGCCCCACCTCACGCCGCCNTGGCAGCGGCGCCGCCTTCCCGCCGCGATTCAAACCGGCCGCCCAGCTGGCGGGAAGGGGAGGCGTGACGAGCCAGCGCGGCGCCGGAAGGGGAGCCGGGACAGCGGCGGAGGCGGCATGGCTGCGCCGGTACAGGCCCGCTCCGTCCCCGGCCTCCCGCCGTAACGGGGCCTTGAGAGCCCCGGGGGGAGGAGGGGCCGAGCCGAGGCCTGGGTAGGAAGGCTGGAGAGAAAGGCGGCGGGGCCGGCCCCTGGCAGTAAGAAGTGCCCGGAGGAAGGGGAGAGCGCTTGTGGGAGGGCTTTGCTTGCCCCCAGTGCTCACGTGCCGTTTCAAAATGGAGTACGACGGTACTCGGGCACGAGCNGCACGGTGCGCGGTCCCGGGCCGCTCCCCCCCCCCCCCCCATTTTAAAGAGACGCATGAAGAGAAAAGCTGTTTCCTCATTCCAGGTACCAAGAATTTTTTTCCAGTGCCCAAGCATCGGGAAGTTGTGTGCTGACCAGCAGCATGTTCTGGGTTCAGTGTTTTCATAAGAATTCACCTGACCTTTTCCCCCCGCCCCCACAAACTACACTCCAAAAAAAAGCCGCGACGTTTTCTTCTCTTCCCCCCCACCTACCATGAACTGATGCTGTGCACGGGTGGCATTACATAAACAGGCCAAGACATTGCTTGCCTCAGATTTCCTACCTCTCTAGAAAAAGCAAGTGAACAGACCATTTCTGTAACAATAAGCTCACGTGTAAGGTCAAAAACTTGCAGCAGTTAAGAAATCAATTCAAAACATACAAAAAAATTACTGTAGTAGTGCACCAGAAAAAGTAGGGTTCAGATTGAAAACTTGTAATTCCAGTTCTCTGGCATTTAGTTACTCAGCAATTTAGTTGTTAATATCATAGAATCATAGAATGCTTTGGGCTGGAAGGGACCTTTAGAGATCATCTAGTCCAACCCCCCTGCAGTGAGCAGGGACATCTTCAACTAGATCAGGTTGCTCAGAGCCCCGTCCAACCTGACCTTAAAGGTTTCTAGGGATGGGGCCTCCACTACCTCTCTGGGCAGCCTGTTCCAGGGCTTAACCACCCTCATGGTAAAAAATTTCTTCCTTATATCTAGTCTAAATCTACCCTCCTTTAGTTTAAAACCATTAGTCCTTGTCCTGTCACCACAGGCCTTGCTAAAGAGACTGTCCCCATCTTTCCTATAGGCCCCCTTTAAGTACTGAAAGGCCGCAATAAGGTCTCCCCACGGCCTTCTCTTTCTCCAGGCTGAACAGCCCCAACTCTCTCAGCCTGTCCTCATAGGAGAGGCGCTCCAGCCCCCGGATCATTTTTGTGGCCCTCTTCTGGACCCGCTCCAACAGCTCTATGTCCTTCTTGTGCTGAGGGCTCCAGAGCTGGATGCAGTACTCCAGGTGGGGTCTCACCAGAGCCGAGTAGAGGGGCAGAATCACCTCCCTCGACCTGCTGGCCACCCTTCTTTTGATGCAGCCCAGGATACGGTTGGCCTTCTGGGCTGCAAGCGCACACTGCTGGCTCATGTCCAGCTTTTCATCCATCAGTACCCCCAAGTCCTTCTCTGCAGGGCTGCTCTCAATCCCCTCATCCCTCAGCCTGTATTGATATTGGGGGTTGCCCCGACCCAGGTGCAGGACCTTGCACTTGGCCTTGTTGAACCTCATGAGGTTCTCACAGGCCCACCTCTCCAGGTCCCTTTGGATGACAAATATGAGGTTTAGTAAATTGTCAACAAAAGTCTTAATAGCCGGAGGGGCCGTTTCCATGCCATACCTCTTCATCCACAGGTAAGGGTGTTTTTCCAGTGATCTGCTGCTGTCCCCGTTGTGTGTGTCCCATCCCTTTTTCCAACAAATAAGCTAAAACACAGTGAAATACCACTTTGAGATTAACAGTTGGAGCGGGCTCTTCTAGTTTGCCAGCTATAGCACCCAGCCGCATTTAGCAGTTCGTGAGCCGAAGGTAACAAGCAGTAGTACAGACTACATACAGCACAGCTTTGTTTATGCAGTGATAAGTGGCTCTTCCAGAAAGCTTTCTTTGATGGGATGTGTTAAGAACGTAAACTTTAGATCCAGCTCCCAACCATCTCTTAGCCATCTCCATTAGGAGAGGCATAGTGACACTTCACTGTCTCTCCAAGCAGCATACATACATATTTGTATATGGTATTGAGTAAGTGACAAATTTGGTTTAGTTTCTTCAGTAGGGAAGGAGTACATAAAGGAACATACAAAGTTACTCAAGAGGAAAAAGTTCACCATGACAAGGAACAGAAGCATGCTTATTATTTCACAGTAACATCAAGACAGCTCTAACCATTATCTTGGTGGTGATGCTTCATCTACTATGGTCTGATAAATCTGCCCATGAAATCTTTCATACCATACCACTGATCAAAGCCAGATGCATCATATAAGGGGGGAAGGGAAGGAATGATGACAGCACAAGGACAGCCACCACCACCCAAAAGCAGCATAAGAGTTTAAGAAAACTCCAGATTTCACTCAAAAGTTGTTTATGATGATGGTAAGAACACTACCTGTCAGAAACCATACTGAAGACAAAAATATTTTGTTGTTGATCCATCAGTATTCTTCAACAAGTTACACACAACAGCATGCCCTTCTTATAGATACTGGCCAAAAACTTACACATAAATATCAGACCAAAGCAGAAAGTTACCTTCCAAAAGTAAACAACAAGCACCTACCCCTCTATTTAGTATGTTTGTAGCAGTGGAGTTTTACAGCTTGTCAGAGTTACCAAATTACACCTCGGCTTGTTAGTCAGCAGCATCTTTCCTTGATAAACACACACTTCACTGAGTTGAAATGCAGAAATATTTATTTTGGTTTCCTTCATTGGTTTTGAAAATTGTTTTGGTTTTATAAAACATAGAAATAGCCAACACTAAGCAAACATTTGAATTCCAATGTAACAAACTACTGCTCTAACAGTTGACTTGGATTTGTGTACCTAAATTGCACACATGTATGAAATTATGCTACAGAGTAGTGCATTACAATCACACACAAATCTTAGTGCAAACCTTGTTGTGCTTGTATTTTACATATATCCATGTTTTCAAAAAACAGCAATGAATGCTAATGCAAAACCAACTCTGTTAAGGATAGCAAAAGACACCATGATAAGGCTTATCTCTGCTGATTTCTCAAACAAAAGGTAATATTTATTTTGTAATTTATCTGGGAATTAGTTTTTTATCCCTGAACAAATACCTATCCTGTGCCAACACACAGTTCTGTTGGCATATTACTTCCAATTGCTGCAAAGCATCAGGCAAAAACATTCTGCCTGACCTATTTTGCTATTCAGTGAAGAATACTCAGTGGCTCATACATAAAAGCACAGAAAACTGAGAAGTTATGTCAGAAGCTCTTCCACTTATAAAGGACCTGGCACATTTTAAAAAATGCATTTTAAATACATGTTCACTACAGGAAAACAAGTGGCTAGTACAGGTGCAATGTTTACTCGACTGTTAGCATAGCCCAGCCTCCTGAATGGTTTTGGTTTTAGGTCTCTAGTGTTCTTGCCAGAGTTAGGATCTGTTCATTTACAGGGCTGGCATTACTCCAGATTTGTGTTAACATAGCAAAAGGCTACACTTGCAGAGTTAACTGCATCCACACTTTCAGTGCAGAACCACCACATGCAGACTTCCTCCGAGGAACTTGTGTTCATCAGTCTCCTTTTGTGTGGAGTTCTGACTTCTACCTTATAAAAGTACATCTCAGAACCGGCTGCAGGTATAGAAGGGAGAAAAAAACCCAAACACTCAGATGCCTTGCCCCAGTTAATTTTAGGACTAATGCAAGATGTGATACCAGCTATACAATGATAAAGGGCTTTTTTGGTGTTTGTTTTTTGTTTGTTTGGTTGTTTTTTTTTTTTAACAGATGAAATAATCCTTCCGAGGATGAAGGTACTTAGAGGCATTTTCAAACCTGCCAAATCCTTCGTGGAATTGACAACTGCAAAAATACACTGCAGACAGCAAACATGCTGGAAATAAGAAAACCTTAGCTCCTTGGTGAAGGAGAGTCCCATTTTTGGCCAAGGAAGTCTTAAATAACTTACATATAGTTACCATTTATAGTTAAGGCTCTTTTTGGAAATTGTAGGTCACCATAAAAACAGTATGCAACACAACTTGACAGTAAGGCAGTGTTCCATTTCTTCAATGTTCCTATGGCAAGTACCCATTTTTGTACAAGTTAATGATTGCACAGTTTCCTTCCCTATGTTTACAGATATGAAGGCCAACAGTAGACATCAGACATGTACCACTTTCTTCATTCCAGTCTCAGTTACATTTTGGCATTAGCATAGAGTTCCTCTATCTGTGACTGGAAATATTTTCGCAGTTCTGGTCTCTTCGCCTTCAGTGTCGGTGTCAGCAGGCCGTTTTCAATAGAAAACATTTCAGTGTGCATGACAATGTCTTTGACCTGAAAAATAAATAGTTACTAGCCAAGCTGCATGCCTTGGAATAGACAAGGCTATTAAAAAGATTGCTGAGACATCATAAAGCAGCCCATCACTTTAAAGATTTTCCAGATGCAATTTAAAACCAGTTTCTGCAAAGTCATATTATATTGGTATTGAGAAGTTTAAAGAATTAGGCGTTCAGTTCTCATTAGCATCTTACCTGTTCAAATGACTTCAAACCAGATTCTTTCCCAACCATCACCATGTCTTCCAGAATGTGTTTTTTGAGGTCCTGTGGATACAGGAACACATTGTATAGCTTGAAACAGTTGATGCAGAACAGCTAACTGTTCAGTTACATATGACTTACCTTGTTTTTGCATAGCTCTTCATATGAGCCTTCAAATCCCTTTTTTTTGGCCCAGTTGCGCAAAGTCTCAGGATCAGGTACCACAATAGCTACTAAGAAGGACTAAAAAGGAATTTTTGTCAAGCTTTTTTTTTTTTTTTTTTTTCTTTTTAAACTCAAACCTTTTGTTTCCACAAATTTTTTTTTAGTGAGGGTTTGGTTTT
>VYZW01059316.1:1037-21597 GCA_013401315.1 Balaeniceps rex | reverse complement strand
GGCGCGGCGGCGGGCAGCGGCCGGCCGGGCGGGGTCGGTGTGGTTGGCTCCTGCGTGAGTGACTCACAGGCGCGGGAGCAGCGGTGCGAGTACGCGTATGTGTCTGACGACGGGCCTGCCGGCGGCTCTGCGGGCGCCGGCGGCCCGGCCCCGGTCTCGGCCTCGGCCTTGCGGGCGGCGACCTCCTCACTCGGGCAGGCCGGCCTGCGCGGCCGGGGCGGGCGGGGGAATCACCTCCCGGCAGCGGCTGGATTTTTCCATTGCCCGTAAAGGGCAGGCGGAGCGGCGGCTGGGGCGAAGGCAGCTGCTTGCAGAGGTCCGCCGTGGGGTGGGAGGGAGCTCCTCCTCAGGTCTGTCCCCGCGCGGTTTCTAAAAATACCCGCCTGTTCCTAAAACACGTAATGAGGGGGAGCGGTGAGACAGGCCGCTGAGGAGGGTGACGCTCCAGGCCCGAGCATAACAAATAGCTTTACCATATCTAGAAATAAACCGCCGGTAGAGATGGAAAACCCATGCAAGATGTATATGCGCATATGGATTTGCTTTTAAATGTCATAATAGGGCTTCCAAATGCAGCAAACGTACCTACCAAGCATCTCCCTGTGAGCAGGAGGCCAAAGCCTCTAACAAACAGATCATAAACATCGCAAGCACGGGTTTTGTTCCAGCTTCAGTGGACTGTGAACTGAGTTATATGAGTATCTAAATGTTTGCAAAAAAACCCAGTCCTAATAAAATGCTTTGAAACAGAGAGATGAGAGCAGGCGATGAAAAAGGCACAAGAAAAATGTTCTTCTGTCAAGTTCCTTGATTGTAGGGGTCTGGTAGTGTTTCACGTGCTCAAGAACTAGATAACTGCCTTGTAAAACTGCATATCATTCCTTAATTAAAAGCAATCATCACAAACCAATCCAAACTACTGCAGTGTAACTCCTCTCTAGTGATCACTTAGTGGGAAGAAAAATAATGCTTATGAAAAGGCTTCATAGTGCAATTTCCTTTTCCTCTGTCTGATACTATTAATGCTCTGGTGTGTGTGAAAGAATAGAGAAAAGAACAGAGAATGCGTCCAGGAGAACAAAGATCAAATTTCCTGAAGCAGGAAGCCTCATTACTGAACGGCATTACATTCACATACAAAATGGATTGTTTTTATTTTCTCCAGATGTAAATAAAGTAAACCTTTTTTATTTTATGCAGTTGTAAATAAAGGAAATGGGACAAGGTAAAAAATCAATGCAGACACAATCTTCAGGAGTATCTTGTCTTTAAATAAATTCCTAGTTTTATAAGCACATAAGTGGTTTCAGCAAGTTGCTATAAAAATACTGTCTTGCTGGAAAGCAATGCTGGCTTCTGTCAATCATGCCTTCTGTGTACAGGCAGTAAAACTGACTGGCATGTTAGTAGTTGTTCTTTCAGGCTGAATAGAAGGAGGAGGTTAAGATCGGGTTTGGATTAAGGTTGCCAGAGACAATGGAAATCAATGCTGACAAGCACAAACTGCTTGCAGGGCTTGGTAGGTTGAGGCTTTCCTGGGTAACTGGTGGCAAATGCATCTGCTGAGACACAGGGCTGTGTGGAAGGCTGTCTTGAAAACTGTCAGCAAAAAACTTTCCTATTCTTGTAGCTTTTTACTGTTTTCAACAAAAGCAGGTTCTATGTACATTCTTTATAAATACACAGGATTATATTGAAGAATACACCTCATTTGTACTTTTCAGTTCTCCTTTGAATAGAAATGATCCATGTATCAGTTAAAAGGGTACTTTCTGCATGGGTGATTTTTCATCAATCTTAAGTCAAGTGTATTATTGTACTGAACACTGTGATGGAAATACAGGCTATCTTCCAGTGAGAAAGAGAGCTGAAGCTTTGAAAAGGGCTGCAGGAGAGACACCCTGTATGAAGTCTGCGTGCTGAATGCGCCTGACAGCGTAACTGCAAGCATTGTTTTTCTAACAGAGGCCACAGCAAAGTGTAAAACACCAGGTGAAGCTTGATTCTGGCAGACTATTTCTCCAAGAATCCTTTGCTGTGGTGCAGTCAGAACATGCATCTTCTCACTGACAGTAGGCTTCTGCAAGTAACTGCTGTATTCCGTCACTTCTGTTTTCCTCTCTCTCATCTGGAACCTGTGATTACTGATTTTCTTGTATGAGAAGTCCTGTGCCTTCCAAAACTTCATCCACCACTACTAAATGGCCAATCTGGCTGAGAACAGAAAATTCTGTCAGAGCTACCTAAAGTGTTGCATTTCACTGTAATTTGATATGCATGATTTATTAAAATCTGCAGGTTTAACTATCAGTGATAGTTATCAAGTTACTTTATTTTAATAGTGTTAATTTAATTTGGGAAGTGTTTATTTTATTTCAGCGTATTTGAGAAGAGAATGCCTCTTTTTCATTTAATTTGGTATGCTTCCCCTTTTTACATAGCTTCCTAAAAATACTTTTACGGGCCTTCTGTTTTAACTATGTTGCTGGTTATATCTGCATGAAAAATGCCTTTTGAGACATATTTTCTATTTCACAAAGAAACTACAATACCCTGTGTGTTATTATACCAAAATGAATTGCATCCATTGCCATTACCTTTTATCATTCTTGGTAAGACTTTACTCATGCCTTTTCCTTCACAGGCAGTGTCATCTCTGAAAGTTAAAATCATGTGCTGCTTTTGGCTTGCATTATTAGATCTCCTTATAAAAATATTACATGTCTTAATTCCAGTGTAAACTTAAGTGCATGTAGTAGCTGTACAGAGGAGATACTCCAGTTGGTCAAACCTACAACAGCATGAACACCTCCCGTGCTATTGACAACGTGCAACTGATTCTGGGATAATTATGAGTTTCCTGTAAATTATAAAGGTGGCAGTTGTTTTGCAGATAACATCAGTCTTGTATTTGCATTTTTTCCCTTGGAGAATATTTCTGAGCATAATTTGTCACAGTTGCAGTAAAATGCTCTGATTTTATCAGATTTACTTGGAAAAGAAAGATAGTACAAAATCTCAGCCAAATAATGTACAGTTTTATAAGATGAAATGGCTCCTTGAAACTATAGATGTCCATAAAAGCAAGAAATCAGAACGGGGAAAAACAACAACAATAACAAACCATTTAAAATGAAGTTAGTAATATAGTCCCAGTACTGGCAGGAAAGAGAGATGTTCGGAATGAAACGTGTATTTGTGCTTCTAACATGACTGATACAAACATCCAGTCTAGATGGAGAGAGAGTAATGCTGTTCTACCAAATGACACTCACAAGTAACATCAACCTATCCATCAAAAATACAGTAGGTATATTTATCTAGGGTGAGATCTGTACTTTGGGTTGCTTAAACTACGATAATTCAGTAAGCACATGTTAAGAAATGTCAGTGTAGTAAAAAGGTGCAGTCTGCTTCAAAAAGAAAGATGACTATTCAGGTTCTGAGGATTAAAGATGAAGAGCAAAGCGTATGAACCTGAAGAGAAAAGAACAAATAATTCAGAAAGAACCTTGACCCAAAGGGACATTTCTGAACATGTTTTACCCACTCACTCACTGCTGAGAGCCTCCCTGTGCCCATGGGGATGTGCTTGACAGGCTCAGTAATGTGCTTGGAGGCTTTGTGCAGCATGAAATTTGTTTCTAATTTGTAGAAACAAGTAAAACATGGAATCTGATTTCTAGCTAAGAAAAAATGCCAGCAAGGGACAACTGTTATTTTTTCTAGTACAGAAAAAGATCATTATTTTTTAAAAGTTCAGTTCTCCATGTTGAAGAGGAATTGTCTGTAAATGGCATTCTCCCTTGGGATAAGCAGTTCTGAATGCTTTCCCACTTTGCATTATCTTTTTCATACGTACACAGCGACACATATGGCAATGCTGAATACCACCCCCATGTGATCCTGATAGATCCCCTCGCTGACAAGCAGCATCCTGGATGCGTGCTGAGAACAGCAAGCAGCATGCTGCTGCACCATTCATCCACCCCCTGCTCTTGGCATTTTCACTTGCAGGAGTAAAGGCTCTGTTCAGGCTCCAAATATTCTGTTCAGTGCTGCTTCTTCTCCTGCCCCCCTGGAATGAACAACCCTCACACCCTTTAGTAAAGGAACACCTGGGTGTAAGCATGAGTGAAACTGAGGGCAGGACAGAATGATGCATAGATGGATCAACATGCTCAAAGCAAGCTCAGAGAAAGATGCTGGAGAGCAAAGAAAAAAAAAAGCAGTTGGGTAAATGCTTTATTCATTTATTGCAATTCTGCCATTCCCTAGGAAAAGAAGAAAAGGAGAGGGAATGATGATCTGGGCTAAGAATGAGGGGGAAGTAAAACTTTTTCCTCGGTTTCTCCCCCTCTCTCTTAAGTTCTTGCTCTCATATTCGTACCTAAAATTTTTCTCCAGGTGCCTCAGTTTTGGAAAATTTGGCCATTGTCTTGAATACGCTTGATTGATTAGTGTATGTTATTAAAGCTACCCATCTAAGTCACTGTGCTTCTTGCTGTCATAATAATTAAGCTATAATAATAATTCTTGTGTTCTCCGACAACGTTACTCAAAATGATGTGTGGATGTGCCATATTTATTATAGAAAATAAAACGTTTAAGATGTAAAATATGTACATGAGGCAAATGTTGTCATCCACAAGAATGCCTTTTGGCAGAATGGCGTAGCTTCAGTCCAGGTATTCCCAAGTTTGACTGACTGTAGCTATTCTCACACACTGTATCATTTCCCATGGGCCTTTAATGTGGATTTTAGTTATTCAGAACTTGCAGCAAAGACCATGAAGACAGAATCTGTTGCGCTACTTATTTTGGGGCAGAAATGCAGCATGTAACAGCAAGATTCCCCAGGACTGGAAGATAAGGAAATTTCTCTTCGTTGACACATTAGAACAAATAGAGTGGCATCCCATGGAAACTGCATAGAATCTCAAAGCAATAAGAAGAGACAAATGGTGGTGTAACGCCTTTCAGCGTTAATCCACGATCTCACTCTTCAGCCCTGTTTGGGGGCCCTGAGAGCAGCCCTGCTCCGGGAGGTTTGGCTGCTGGGGCTCAGGGCCAGCATAGAGCTGGTGGCAGCCCCTTTCTTCTGGGGAGAGGCCCCAGAAGAAGATACGCAATATGGATTGTTGGGTCCTCAGCTGCTACAGATGTGAGGTCGGGGCTTTGTGGAGCATTCGTCCGCATTCAAACAGGTGGTCTGAAGCTTTCATTTATGAGGATTAGTCCTCCCGGTTGGCAACCAAGTTGAAATCAGAAGAGGGTACTGAGGGAATAAATACATCACAAGGGCATCTACATTGTTCTGTATTTATATTAACGGCAAGAAATGAGCAAGAGAAATTAAAAAAAATCACTAATGAGAAGAAATGTGCCATGAATAGCATTTCTGAAGCTTGCATGGACAATTTGTATCACTGGAGCATAAAAATAATATGCTATAATCTATTTAACAAGCATAAGGATGGTGAAACAGTACACACAGGACCCTATAACTTGTTTTGAAGACACTGTAACTTGTATCGAAATTATGAACAACTCAGACACAGAAAACCTTGAATGCATCATTTTAACTGTAAAACCCAAGAAAGGGACATTGCTGGGGATCAATAAAAGACCACCAAACAAACCAGAAAATTAGTTCGAATTTCTTCATTGAAACTTGTCTGTATTCTGCCTGTATGGTTGAGGAAAAGGAGAGGAAATGGTGTGACAGTCCACTTAGAAAGTTTGTATTGGAGGACCTGGAGACCGGCTATGGACTATCAGCTGAATTTCAGGAATGCCTCATCTTTCATTTCTTAAACAGTAGAGTACACAGCATGAGGCAGTCCTGCTTTGGACTTAATGCTTAAAAAGAATCAGGGCATTGGAGGTGGTTTCCTAGGCATCAGGGACATAAATATGGGCAGAAAAAGAACATTAACAGTTAGTAGAATCATAGAATAGTTTGGGTTGGAAGGTCCCTTTAGAGGTCATCTAGTCCAACCCCCCTGCAGTGAGCAGGGACATCATCAACTAGATCAGGTTGCTCAGAGCCCTGTCTGGCCTGAGCTTGAATGTTTCCAGGGATGGGGCATCAACCACCTCTCTGGGCAACCTGTTCCAGTGTTTCACCACCCTCATAATAAAATATTTCTTCCTTATATCTAGTCTGAATCTCCCCTCCTTTAGTTTAAAACCATTACCCCTTGTCCTATCACAACGGGCCCTACTAAAAAGTCTGTCCCCATCTTTCTCATAAGCCCCCTTTAAGTCTTGAAAGGCCGCAATAAGGTCTCCCCAGAGCCCTCTCTTCTCCAGGCTGAACAACCCCAACTCTCTCAGCCTGTCCTTGTAGGAGAAATGTTCCATCCCTCTAATCATAGTACTAGCTAACATGCTGATTTCACGAAGGAAGAAAGCTTTTTCTTACAAAGAAAAGTGGAAATTATAGTTGGGACTCCTCTAAGAGGAGCTTGTAAGGCTAGAAAAATCACAGTTCCATAATGTAAAAAAGAAAGACAAAGAGGTAACTTTCACTAGATGCCCTACCTGGACGAGTAGGAGCAGAAATTAAGTTTAAAAAAAGAGAGGGAAGACAGAAGTAAAAAAGAGAGGGAAGACAGGAGAAGTAGAAACAGGCAGCATATGAGCAGGGAAGCCAAACAGTAGAGGGTAAACCCACTGCTTATAAAGTTAATAGGTTTTAAAATGTCATAGTTACAAAAGCCAATACCTCCCTCCCCCAAAAGTATGTTTACTAGATATATGCTATAACAGTGTTAAGAATGAAAACATAAAAAAAGCAGAAGTGCTCATTTTAAACACATGCTGGCAGACCAGGGAAATTCCAGAGGAAAGCAGAACTGGTAAGATTGTATCAAAATTAAAAAAGCGAAAATGGGACCCCTGCAATCATAAACTACCTAGATTAATATCAGTCCTTGGCAAATCTTGTTTAAACAATCATGCCACTGTTTTCAAATACAGAAACAGGCAGGTTCAAGTACAGACCCAGCAGGTCTGTATTTACTTCCTGGGGTGTATAAAGGATGAAACTTCCCACCAGAGTAATTTGCTGCTGCGTGGTGCAGCAGAAGATGGGGACGTCAGTGGCCCCGTACGTTCCCTCAGGCTCCGCTCTGAGTGAGAGCGATGTGCACGCTGATCCCCCGTGAGATCTTGCAGCGTGCTGACTGCGGGTCAGGCACAGCAGTAATAATAAAAGAAAGGGTTTGTATTTACTGGCTGATCAGCCAGTAAATTTTCCAAGAGGTCCTATAGTGGGAACGGGACCATGGAAAAGAAGCGTGGGTGCTAACAGGAGTCCCTCAGGGACATCCTAAAGCAGACTTGTTTCAGTGCTGCTGAGCTGCAGTTAAGCAATGATAATTGCATGGGTGAAGAAAGGGATGAGCTCTGAGCAAAACCAGTCTGCTTTGATCATGGAAAGCTTACTTAATCAACTATGCATCTTCAACCAAATCGTCATCAGTGTAACAGCAAGCAGCCTGTTTACAGACCGACTCTTTGGTAATGATAATTGCCTGTTGTGCACAGGCTTGTATGGCCTTCTGTACACGCACAGACTCACCCGTCCTCACCGTGGCATTCATACCTTCAGCTGTGGGGAGGAGCAGATGATGACAAGAAGAAAAGTAATGATGCAAAAGAATGTCTAACGATTAAATGAAGCATTCAAATATTATGTGTGCCAGTCAGCAAAGTCTAATGGTAAAACAGGTCTTGTCAGAGAAACATGAGATGAGATTATAGGCTTGGCTGTTAGAAGATAATGTCATAGCTGTACTAATTTTTTAAGGTGTTTGACTTAGCACCATATGTTAATGATCAGAAAAAAATTACTTTATAATGCAATAAAGCACAGATTCAGTGCATCAAGAACTAGATGAGCAGTTCAAAGTAGCCGTCGGTGAGACAATCATCTTTGAAAACTGATGTTTCCTTTGGGGATCCTTGGGTTTCCTAAATGGCCTGGAAAGTAAATATAAAATCAGTGCTAATCAAACTTGAAGTGATGTGGCACCATCAGTATGATAAACAGTGATAAGAATAAGGCAGCCAGCAAGAACTGTATCAAAAGCTATCTCCTGAAAAGTAGGAACATTGTAAAGGATATATGAGTGATAACTCTTAGACAACGTAAAGAATATGAGAGTCAAAACCTAACAAGTATCTCAGCATATGACCGCAGCAAAATGGCTGAGGTAATTCCTGTTATGAAATAAGGAAGTAACAAAGAGATTATTTTATCTCAGTGTATAGCATTGATAAAACTGATATTGCAATTTGGCACATAGTTTAAAAATAGGGTAGAGAGCAGGAAAGGGCTCACTTTGGTCAGCTCATCAGTGCTGTAGCAGGGACAGGCACAAGGAAAGAACTAATAGCAGGAATCCAAAGCTGGACAAATTCAGATTCAAAATGAAACACAAGTTTTAAAACCAAGACAGACTACAAAGTGAAGCAAATGATTCCTCATCTTCTGGCAGCTTTGCGTGAGGGTTGATGGGGAGCCTGATGACATGACCTTGGCCAGATACAGATTGTATTTCAGGCAGTCACCAGGCCCAGTTCACAGGAGATTTGACCATCTCTGACAGCTGTGAAAATTAATAATAATTTTAAAATCATTTATTTTTTCAATATTGTAGTCAGCATATTTTTTGCTGAAATAAAGACAGTCAGAATTATTAATGGCCCAAATGAGACTCACATCTCACTAAAATATAGCGCATTCATCTAAGACTTCTAAAATTTGGAGGAAAACTTGCATTCTAAACATAGACTTCATGGGAGTAAGTGGAGCAATCCTAGGACTACATTGTGTGGTTTAAATTGAAGCAGTTTATCCTAAAGCAGTCTTCAAAACAAGGAAAAAACCAGATAAGCTGTTTTTAATAATATCATTCAATCCTTAACATTGATGTAAGGCTTATTGCTGCACTCTAAAATACCTTTAATTTTATAGATTCTTTCCTTTGCAAAGTGTTCCTTAAAGTGCTTTGCAGTACAGATACTGGCAATGAGGAAGTAAACAAATAAGCAACAACAATTACATGCTCAATTATCACTCCTGTCCAGTCCTGCATTTTAAAAAAGTTTATAAAAGGCAAATGACTGGACACCAGAATGATCATGTAAACTCTTAAAGCAACTGCTTTCATTTCTACCTACTGAACAAATAAAATAGAATCAGCTGGCCTTTTCCTTCCCCTCATAATTTCTTCCCTTAGAAATTTCTAATTTAAAGCCTGTTCTTCTTTTAATTACTCTAAGTAACCCAGTTTCAAGACAGTCACATGGACACAACGGGAAAAAGAGTACAGTCTATCGGGTCAATTGCATATTACTGTCAGAAGAACACATCCCATAAAAACAATCATCATCTTGATGCTTTAACCAGTGAAGTATTTTCTTCTAAAATGCAAAGCCTCTTGTTAGAAGTGGAGAGCTGTAGTGATAGAAATATTGGCCTCATTTTCTGTCTAGAAAAGTGCTTAAGTACGACTCCTGCCCCCAGGCGTGAAGCAGCTGATGCTCCAGGGCAGTATGAGGGGCTGGCGGAGGTGGGGGGGGGGTTACACCCATCATTTCAGTTCTGCAGGAAACAAGAAACCTCCTGCGCTAAGCGAGGAGATGCTTAACGTGAGCGGTCCCGCTGGGTGCCAGGTTGCCCGATGAGATTAGGATTACGTTTTTGAGAACCACGTTGTAACAAGCGACAGCAGTGATGTGTTTCTGGCCAAAATCCTCCACCTGCCCGTGAATGAAAGCACTACACCAAGTTGCAGCAGCGTTGTACCCCAGCGGAGGCTGCCTGTCAGCGCTGGGTTAGACAGCCTCTGGAGAGTAAGCACAGCAGTGTATGTACACTCTGTGCATGTATATATGGAGAGGTATGTATGGATATGTAATTGCCTATTATATGTATATATGTTGTGTATATGAAAGGTGAGATTAAGGGTAAGATTAAGTTCATTGTAGTCATTCAAATAACAACATATGGCTCCTCAAGTGGGAGCTCCTTTGGAAAGCCATTATTTATATCAAACGGTTTCGTAGTTAATAGATAGAAAACATCTCCCGTGGCAAGTTTACACATCCAGCCAGCAGAAACTTTGCCACTGTAAAGCAAGATGTCCTTCAGGGGAGGCCACTCGGATGGTTCCCGTGCCTTCCCAGCTGCAGCAGTGTGAGTGCCGGTGGCCTCAACCCAGTGGGATGTGGGGAGAGGCACTTCCCTGGAGTGGGGCAGGGGAGCAAAGGGGCTATGGTGGGCACCAGCCTGCTCTGCTGTGGCTGTCGCCTGTGTGTGGTGGCACCTGCGCTCTCCTCTGCTGCGTGTGTGCCTGAGGCTGCATCCCCACCCTCAGAGATGGGTTTTACGGACTCTTTGGGCCTGAAACTAAAGCTACAGAGGAGAGGTCTGGAGCCAAAGATAGCAATCCTTAGTGCTGGAGATATAAAATATGTCATTACCAACAATGAAGATGAAGTCAGAGATAAATGGTATGGGACTGTCATGGTTTTCCATACCCATTTTCTCTGTGTTCCACTTTGGGTTTTATCTTTTATTTTAACCCTATAGTAATAGCCCTCATACCATTATTACAAAACATCTCTCAACCCAAGTTAAGGTCTTGGTCCTCAACCCAGTTTGCTCAATACAGCTTTCTGAGGACAAATCATGCAAATCTTTAGTGTTTCTTTTTCTGGTAAGCTGCTCACTTTGAAACTTACTTCTGGAGCAAGACCTTCAAGACTTTGTAGGCTCATGGGAATTTCACAGGAAAGGTCTGAGGTGATGAACCCGTGTCTTCCATTGAATGAGCACTTCTGGAAGACTTGTCCTCCCTCATCTGTAGATAATCCTGATGGTATTGTACCATCAGGTGAATTTATACAGAAGCTTGAGGTGGCAGTTAGGCATCACTAAACATTAGTCATTAAACATTTGATCATTAGCATCATTAAACAGTTGAAAACTTCTGTGTTATATTGTTTAATTATGTACTTTTCTTTCCCCACACAAATTATTTTTCTGACCCTTATACTTCTGTGTGAGCATAGTTCTTCAAGTTTGTAATGGACACAAATTTAAAAAGACAGACAAAAACCAAATGTACAACAGCATTTACCAGACTTAGTAAGCATATAGGCAAATATCCCATGAGGAGTTGTAACACCAAATGTCTTGGGTTGAAAAGGGAGGAACCATCTTAATTTGAGGTTATCTGGTGACCTACAAGGTGCCAGGAAACGTGCTGACTCAGGGAGTGCTGTAGGGCTGTGGGCAGGACCAGCACCGAGACAATGGAGCCACAACCAGGGGTTTTTACCCCTAAGATCCTTCTTTGCAAAGTAAGAATTGGAGACCACTTATAATTGGGTTACTTGGAGTAAACTGTTAAGGAATAATTCCCCCCAACCTGGTGAGTGTTTCACTAAGCCCTGATAACGTTCCCAAAGCTTGCTGGGCCAGGTAGATTGTGCTACTTTTCTGGTAGATGAGGGCAAACGAGGAGCTCACATTTTATCTGAAAAGCATGATCCTCTCATTTCCTTCATCTGAAGCTCTACCTGAATCTATATGGAGGAGTAAAATAGTTTATGTAAAACATCAGTTGTATGTACTTCAGAAAAAGTGACTAGTAGGACCACAAACAGCAGTTCCCCTGTGAACTACGTATTTTAAATGAGTGGATCCATGGTTAGGGATTCTCTGCAGTATTTTGGTAGTTTTGTTTTTCCCTTGTGGAGACACTTATGGCTACAAGACATATTGCTGTGTTCATTAAAAAAAAAAAAAAACACAACAGAGATTTATTAACAGATTTCTAGCAAACAACGGGTTTTGCCAGCTAGAACAGCCAAGATTCAGCAAAAAAAAAAACAAACAAAAAAAAACTCTGGGGGAAATCCAGTTTTCCAAGTCCTCTTTACAAGCACTTTGATTCAAAACACCATTGCATCCTTGGCTGATACATTTTTTCCATGAGTACGGGGGGGGAACTTGGTAAGGTTTACTAAAGAGCACTTACTACAAATAAAAACATGAAGAAGGGAGGGAAGGTGTGTGTGTTTATAACTCCAGTTATTAGCAATGAGGGCATTGTGGTCCTGTTGCGAATTGACTGGAAGGGCTTTTTCTTTACTGCCAGTGTCTGTTTCCAGCAATGAAAGAAGCCCTTGCACACAGAACCAGCTTTTCTGCTCCCCAGCCCACCATGTTCGGTGGGAGTCCCGTTTGCTCAGTTCAAGAAGTATTGCAGGCAGGGAAAGAGGGTTGGTTTGCTGCAAGCCACAGGGACGTGGAGTGTGTGTTATTCACTTTGAACTATATGCTGCTTCTTCAGAGTGAAAATTCCTATCAGAATCGCATTCAAATCCTGAATTTTCTCACAGAATAGCCTAAGCTGACTAGCTGTTTAATTGCTTCACCTGGCAAGGTGAAATCATGGCTAGTGTGATTAATACTAATAAAACGTTATTTTATTCTTGATGTTTTGTAATCAAGATGGTTGCAACTTGTTCATTCATTTAAAATGTGCATGACAGTTCAAGCAACGAACCATGACTGAGCTTGGTGTTGTGTCAACTGTTCTGCACCTTCCTGTCTCATGTAACTGCAACACTTAGTTTAAATGGTGGCACTTTCTCATCTGCCTTGTCCTTACCACCTGAGGACAACTGCAAGGGGAATACTGTGAATCTCCAAGGGCAACAGACATAAGTCTAGGTTCAGTCATCTTTGCCTTTTGGGTGGTGAAAGCATGATAGGAGTTTACAATGTTATATAGCAGGCACCTCTGAGCTCCCAGCTCTGTCAAGTCTCAATTCTTGACTCCTGGGCTCCCCAGATGTGCAGCAGTGACTGAAGTAATGATATGAACTCCAAAGTTTCAGGAAATTGAGTGCACCCTCAGCAAATTTGCCGACGACACCAAGCTGTGCGGTGCAGTCGACATGCTGGAGTCGACATGATGGGATGCCATCCAGAGGCACCTTGACAGGCTTGAGACGTGGGCCCGTGCGAACCTCATGAAGTTCAACAAGGCCAAGTGCAAGGTCTTGCACATGGGTCAGGGCAATCCCAAGCACAAATACAGGCAGGGCAGAGAATGGACTGAGAGCATCCCTGAGGAGAAGGATTTGGGGGTGTTGGTTGATGAGAAGCTCAACATGACCCAGCAATGTGCGCCTGCAGCCCAGAAAGCCAACCATATCCTGGGCTGCATCAAAAGGAGCGTGACCAGCAGGTTGAGGGAGGTGATTCTCCCCCTCTACTCTGCTCTCATGAGACCCCACCTGGAGTACTGTGTTCAGCTCTGGGGTCCCCAACATAAGAAGGACGTGGACCTGTTGGAGTGAGATGATTAGAGGGCTGAAGCACCTCTCCTATAAAGACAGAGTTAGGGTTGTTCAGCCTGGAGAAGAGAAGGCTCTGGGGAGACCTTATAGCAGCCTTCCAGTACCTGAAGGGGGCCTACAAGAAAGCTGGAGAGGGACTTTTTACAAGGGCATGTAGTGATAGGACAAGGGGTAATGGCTTTAAACTAAAAGAGGGTAGATTTAGATTAGATATAAGGAAGAAATTCTTCACTATGAGGGTGGTGAGCCGCTGGGACAGTTTGCCCAGAGAAGTTGTCGATGCCCCATCTCTGGAAGTGTTCAAGGCCAGGTTGGATGGGGCTTTGAGCAACCTGGTCTAGCAGAAGGTGTCCCTGCCCATGGCAGGGGGGTTGGAACTAGATGATCTTTAAGGTCCCTTCCAACCCAAACCATTCTATGATTCTGTGATTCTACGATTCTAGAAAAAGGTCTGAAGTTGTAGGTGATGACTAGTTTTCCACTTCTCTTTCCACTGAGCTCTAATTTTGAATTCTCCAGGGAAATGTGAGCAATTTCTTGGACTCTTGGTTTTCCCCACAGTCTGTTAACATCATAAAGGAAGTTGTGAAGGAGATAATCTATCAGTATAAACAGCTTGTTTAAAAGGTGAAGGCTGAAATTACCTGCGTGTCTGAATTGACTCATTCCATGAGGAAACATAAAGCAAGTGCTTATGTACTTCAACACAATGACACGGTCTCTCTGATGCTACAAGTATGCTATAATGTCACTCACTCCCCACACTTTTCTATGCATTGTTCTGTGCACAACAGTTTTCTCTGACCAAAGGTGGAATAGACCTTCCTGTCTTCAAGGCAGCAGTGCCTGCACCTACAGTGTGAGAGCCTTGGGAAGCAGCACTGCAGAGGAGGTGCTGACAGTGGAGGTCATGGGTCTGAGCAGATCAGGAACGAGAGCTGTAAAACAGGGTTTGCAAAACTGGAAGGTTTGTAATTTTGGCATAGGAACAAAGGGAAAAGAATAGTTTAATGGAGCTTTTCAGGAAATGGCCTTTATTTTGTAAAAATGAAGTTAACTAGGGTCTAAAGGTTAGTATTGAAAAGAGGATGACTGATTCTTAGGTAATGCGTTTCATTAAACATTCCCTGGCTGTTTGTCATCTTTGATCTATGTTTCTGTACAAAATATGGGAACTTTACCCGCAGATAAAATGAGCAGACATCGCTGAAGCATGGTGAAAGGAAGCTACAGTACAACCTCCAGTGCAGAAAAGTTGAGGAGAAAGAAATGAACAATGCTGTAAACTTTTAACCCACCAGAACACTGATGAATGTAGTAACCCAGCAAGCAAGTTGTCTAGAAGACAGTGCTAACGTTTGCTCTTTTCACTAAAATCCATAGGATCTTTCACTGCAACAACTCATAGATGTCATCAGTATCAGACATGTCCCTGTAAATGGCAGAATAAATTCAGCATCAAGGAACCATCCAAGATCTCTTGATTCTGTATCACATTTACCTGGGTCCTCACATCACCGCAGCCAAATTGTCCCAGGTTACACCAGTCTGCCAGGTTACACCTTCTGCCTACTCCCTCTGTGTAAATTACACAAGAGGATCCTTGGTTATAGGATCCTTGGTTATAGGCCGTGTAAAAGAATACAGTGCTTGTCTGTGCAAGGGGATTTCTCTGCTGCCTGTTTGCAGCCTAGGTGTGTCACTGACAGGTGTATTCAGGTAGCCAGCTTTGGGCTTGTCTTCAGGTGCTGCAGGACCTGAGACTATCGGACCTGAGACCATCGGACCTGAGACCTGTAGGCTTCACTAGTCGTTCATTATGGAAGAAGACAATTCACAACACCTAAGATAATCTTCTGATCTGAGGTGCCCTCTGGAAGAGCAGGATTGTCAGGGCTCTGCATGCATGAACAGATGTTTTTAATGGTCCTGACCAGCCTTGTCCAGGACCCCCACCAACACCCTCTGCCCAAGGCCCAGGAGCGCAGCTCCAGCCTGAGCACCCAGACCTTGTCCGAGCTATGTCATAGGTGTGCCCGTGCCTTGCTCTGTTCCCTGCTGTCCTCACTTACCAACCGGCCTTGCTGGATGGACTTGAGACTTACAGGGTAGATAGCCTTGCCGCTCTCCAGTCCTGTCTGACTGTCTATGGACCGATGTGGTCTGGTCCCCAGTCCTGTCTCTGCTCCCATGTCCTGCTGTTTCTCATTGGACTCCCAGGGCACTGACTAAGGAACGTGGCCCACAAAGCTCAGAAGTCCTCCAGGAAGGGACAAAACCTATTTGCAACAATCAGAAGAGTTCAAATAATTCACAGAAGCAAATAATTCACAGGGCAGAGAGAGACTGGCCCCCTGGTGCTACTGGTTCAGCCTGGCAGGAGAAGTCAACCCAGACCTGCTGTCCCAGTCCTACCTCAGGAGTTGCTGTAATGCATTCAGTCTTCTCAGCCAGCAGAATTAAATGTCAAGTCCCTCAGGACACAGAGCACACAGACCTGTAGCAGTAATGGAAATGTGGCTTAAATTCTTCCAGTGGTGTTACTGCAACATTAATACCATGGTAGAACTCTGCTGAGGCAAACCACTTGGGAAATCTTACTGTATTTAGTAATTCTGTGTTTTTATCAGGAAATCACTTCTGCTCACCATCAAAGGCCTGCAAGTTGTTTTGAGTCTGAACACTTTAGGCTGCTTAGGTATTTTTGTGTCCAGATAAATTTTAAATGTATTAATGTTAGCAGATTAAAAAACTGTGTGTATCTAATAGCAAATCCAAGGCAAACAAATGCTTCCTTTGATATTAAGCTGTGCTTCTGTCAACAGGCACCAGCTGATAACTCTGTTCTTTGTAAAAGAAAAATATTTTGCTTTTTTTCATGCAAAACAGAGGACAGGATGAACTAAGGTAGCAGGACAGTACATTTGCATAGCTGTATAAAAATAACAAGCTGATCAAAAAAACACAGAATATTTCTCAAATGTTAAGGATAAGTCCTAGACTGCTGCTTGTCATTACATTTACTTTGCTGCAGCCTGCTGATGTGATACCACGCAGTGTAAGTGAAAGTGGGTGAACGTAGCTAAGCCGCTCCACAGAGCTTTCCCACCGCTGGGCAAATCCCAGCGCTTCAGGAAGCAACACTGTAGAGACGACAGGACATTTCTATATTCACAGGTATCGATTGCTGAAGTAGCACAGCCTGAAAGGTACTTTTGGGTGTCTGGGCATGCCAGTGTTTTCAGTGGGATATAAAACTGAAATATGGATCACCTTCATTGTTTAATTAGTTGATGAGGCCTTTTTTAAGACTGTAAAATTGCATATTCATGTCACTTTTCTGCCACGTGATTAGTGTGTGGTTAAATGGCTATGTTATGCATCAGTAACTCCCACCAATATCGATGAGAATGTTTTCACTCACAAATTAGGCACACCATTCTGAGAGTCACTCCTCGTTCAGATACATTTCTAGGCTCATATAAGTGGTCAGTTCACAAAGTTCACAGACCATCAAGCCAAAACATATTGTTGCCATCGACTAGTCTCACCTCCTGTCTAATTTAATGACAATGTCTTCCCTGACTAGTTCTCATATGAATTGGAGCTTATCTTTTAGGCAAATAGTCAATCATGGTTTCAGCTTTCTATCTGAGCAATTGTAGCCACTTTCTAAATGCCCATTTCACCTGGAGAACTTTTGGGTTGTTTTCAACGTGGATTGCTTTAGTACTATATAATTTAAAGGAGTTTTACTACACCCAGTTTCTGGGTGCAGCAATTTTAAATAGCCTATACACATTCATTTCTTTAAAACCTCCTTTGAAGACTACTGAAATGCTTTTTCTGAGGCTGAAAACAAGTGCCAGGGTAGGGAGGATCTGAACTGGTGGCAGCAATAGTACAATCATTTTGAATTAGTTACTTTATGTTTGAAGATTAAGCACAGTTCATCAAAGATGAAACCGATTAACTCAATCCTGCAACTGTGCATGCACTTAACGAACTTTACTCACATGAGCAGGGCCCATCTGCTAGAAGTGATGGAGAGGAGCATGCTGACTGCAGTTCATCAAGGCTGTTCAGACTCTGCTTAACTTTAAACAACACTAGCATACCCCTCGGTTACTAACACTTCAGTGGGACTACTCTTGTGCTTAAAATTGACTGCGTGCTTGAACATTTTGCTGGCTAGTATCTCGCTGCTCTCCGCTTAGCGGGATCAAACACCGATGAAATAGAGCTGCACTGGAGTGCTTGATGCCACCGACCTTGGCAAAATGACAACAGCGTTACTGACCGTGCAAAGATTTGTACAAACTCTGTGCTGAAAACAAGGCACAGGAAAATAACTCTGCTGAAAACTTTGATCAACCTGTGACACTTCCAACTAGGAGTGCTCTGGCATAGGAGAGATAAAAGTGCTCTCACTGTTACAAGGAGTCTTTACAAAAGCGGACCATTTCTTACTAAAGACAGGACAATGTAAGTGCAGGTGGTTTGGCAAAGCTAATTTGCTTTTCTGCTTTTCAGCTGCCCTATCTGAGAAAAATGGTGCTCTTGGGTAGAGAAGTAAAATAATCCTGGTGCAGCTGTGTCTCTGTCGTGTCCTGATATGGTCTCACACAGGACTGATGCTTCCATTCTGGGGAAGACGCTGAGCTGATCTTTTTTAGGATTGCCTTCAAATCCCAAGGTATCTCTTTGCATTAAACTCGTGTACAGACGAGGGTACCTTAGCACTCCTCAGCATCCTTAATGCAGAAGTGGAGCTCAGCTTTCTGCAACTTTCAACCCTAGCAGTCAGCTTTTTTTGGTTTACATTTCACTTTTCCCTAAACCTGGATGGGAAGGGAGACATTATAGGCCCCAGAGGACATCGAATAGTATTTTTATATGACTATTTGCACTAGCAAAGAAAAAATAATTGCACAAAACAGATCAGTCCTGTGCCGTGTGCAGAAGAGTAAACACTAACTTTGTATCTGCTGCGATGAAAAGAGTCACTGTTCTGTGGTTCCTCTAATTCACATTCATGAGGATCAGAGAGTTGCTGCGGACTCCAGCCCAGGAGCTAGGGCGGTAGAACAGAGAAAGAGAGAGAGGAAACTGCAATGAAGGAAACTGGATTCTTCAGATAATGGCAGAAAATAAACAGGAGAGGATATTTAACAGGAGAGGATTACAATTGCAAAGAACTACTGATAATATCCCCCAAATGGCATACGTGCAGGTGTTATTTTGGGGCTTGTAAATTCTGTGAAGACATGGGTATAGACTGATGCATATACAGTACTATCACAATCCTTATTCTCTTACCTTCTAGCTTAAATACCAAACTAGAGCTGCTGTATGCAAGTACATACAGATATCATTTAAGGGAATTTAAGTGGTATCACAGATTTAACAGTAATTTTCAATAACGTTAATTCCATTTAAATTTTAAAAAAAGCTTTTGGGCTTACATTTTTAAGCTTTGCTTCTTGGACAAAAAGTGTGAGTAACCTTTAAACAAAATGTTATCCTGGTAATGGTGTGAAGAAAATTATTAATCTAGAAGTTACTATTCCTTTCATATAAAACAAATTATTAAAAAAAGCTTTTAAAAAAGTTAGATTTCACTTCAGCAAATGGCTAGTCCTCAAAAAGAACACTCTTGACAGTTTTAATTTCTTGAAAATTAGAGGTGTCAGAAAGCAGTCTTTGTAGCAGTGCCTATTAAATCTAGTAGGATTTTGCTGTTACATTATGTACAAATGTCAGCAACAGTTAACACCTTTCATTCCTCAGGATGATGCTTAAATGCTGAGTATGAACATTAACACATGCGTGCTGGAATTCATTAAATGATATGTTCATTTGTGTTCCTTAACACGAAATAAGCTGTTGCATTAATTCATTTCTTCTTTTCAGTTTGGCCACTTACAAAATTCTTAAGCACTCGCTTTTCTTCTACGGCAGATAATGGTTTGGTACCACCAGTAACTCAGTTTTTAGCATTAGTATTAAGTGAGCATGCGGAAGGTTTACTTTTTTCCAATAAAAGCAGTATTCTCAAAAATCTCAAGAAAATAGAGGGTAACAACACTGCCCTGTTACAGTGAAAATAACCAAGAATTAAGGGAAAAAAATCTGAGATACAACAACCCTTTCACTTTAAATGTGCCAAATATCAGGAGTGAAAGATAATCTATTGGCTATGAAAATACTGAAATTCTCTAGCAAAGAAGAAATTTGTGGCAAAAGTCTCTAGATTGGGTTGGAGAACGTTTTGGGTTGGAAAACACATAAATTAAGCCCTTGTGTATTTTGTGAATTTGGACTTTATTCTCCTTCTAAAAATGCTATTACAAGCTCACTCAAGCCATGCACTGTGCAAGGCCTGTGTTCCTGTGGTTGCATGGAGGGCTGGAGGCAGGAGAACAGTTTGCCTATGTATGATTTAAGAGTACAGGTCAATCAAGTGGAGCATGCTGTAATCAAGCTAGAGCTTGCACTCTAGTGCAAAAACATCTGCAAGGAAGAATTGGGCAAAGCATTTTCAAAACTACACAGGGGTTTATCCTTGCCTCTGTCCTCTTGACTTCGTTATACCTTAAGAACGAAGATAGTTTCTCACATAGAACAGTAAGACAGGTAACGAGCAGTTTTCCATTGTAGGAAAAAATCAAAATATATAGTAAAAAACTGGCTTCATTAGAGATAAGAAGAGAAAAAAGAAAGGCATCTAAGCTTGATATCTAGATTACATTCTTATTTCAGGTGAGTTCTGAACCCAAGTGAAGTATATGTTAAACCACTCCAAACCAAACCTATCTGAATCTAAGTGTTGTGTTACTCATAAATCTGTAGGCAATCCAGTGTAAGAATATTTTTGTTTGTTTAACTTCAAACTCTAAAGTACAGTAAATTAAATTATGCTTCCATTTTGTCTTGTGATAATGGCTCCGCGCACTTTTTAGGGTTTGGTTGGTTTTTTGTTTTTTCGTTTTTTTTTACTGGCATAGCTTTGCACAGGTTAAGTCAACTATAGAGCCTCTCGGACAGACACCGCTGAGTGCAATGTCAGATGCCCACACCAGTTTCTTTTTCTTATGGCACCTACCAAAAGACACAGGGTTTCCAGAATTCCAGAGGTGAATTACACTCATGCTTCTTATCCCAATGCATC
>VYZW01059310.1:31492-56308 GCA_013401315.1 Balaeniceps rex | reverse complement strand
ACTACCAGAACCCTCAGCTACATCTACGATGGATACTGCCGGCTTGAAATAAGCTCTAGGTGATTAAAAGTGGAGCTGCTTGCTTATATAGCACCCCAGGCTATATTTACCATCTTATTTTCCCAGAAACCTGGCTAAATAGCCCAACCAAATGCAGAGCTTTGGGCAATACCTTCTAGTTCCTCTATAGTAAGAGCCCCAGTTATCTGGAAAGCTCAGCACATGAGAAACTTCTGAACTGTGCCCATGTGTGAGCTGACTAAATGTCTTCTGTAGCTCTTTAGCATTCATACGATGGTAGTAACTCTCAGCCTTTACTACCCACATCGGGGTGTGACTTTTGCAGGGACCTACCCACTGTGCCATTACAATTCATAGTTTCATTACTTCAGGAGCAGATCAACATTATATGCTAGGGAGGGGGCTATACTTGAAAAAAATCTGCAGAGATGGGAGTGTGAAGTGAGTACTTGCCTTCTCAAGGAGCATCTTCCTGAGACCACATGTCCCCAGGGCCCTGGGATTTGTACCACATGCCTATTAGACTTCAACTTTTTCCCTTTGACCCAAAATAGCCAGGACCAACCTGCACAAAGCATCCCCTCTTCCCTGCATCCTGTCCCCACTGAAGCTAGGGAAGGTGCTTTGACAAATCCAGACCCAGAATCTCCAGATCTTATTTTATCTTTCCTCCATCATGGTGTTCAGAATTGCCCACATCTGTCAGCCTTTTTGGTACACCATATAAATTGTTTACATGATTAGTGTTTCAGGAAAAGGGTCAGCTGTAGAATAGAAGGGAAAGAAGGAGCTTTTATCTGGGTCAAGGAAAGTGGACAGTGGTTTGGATTTATAGTGTTGGGCTGTCAGAGTAAGAATACTTTATGATGCTGGCTGATAGACATTTTGTAAGCATTTGATGTTGCTAAGCACTTTTATCACTGCTGTATTTGCATTTCTATTGTTTTTACAGAGCATTTCACAGTAGGCAAACAGACATCATCCCAAACTGAGAGAGGCCAATGGCTTGGCTGAAAAATTAGCAACTTGCTTCTTGGGAACTGAAAGTAAACTGATTTTTCTCTTTGTAGGCCAGGTTTTTCTACCACACAGTGGAGCTGTCTGCTTCAGGCAAACTCTGCCTCCCTTTGAGTATCAAGAGAAAGATTGTGCTATGCACTGAAAAGTGCAGCAAGGTGAGTAATCTTCTACTGGTTGAAGAGTAGTAATGCAAGTCAGAAGACATGTGACCCTCTAGATGCTTTAAATTCAACTAATTCCTTAACTCAGCCTCTTCCTGCATAGATTTCATTTGCTTCCTGTCTGAATACTCATCTCCTCTCTCTGCTAACAGAGCTACATCCTTCCCTTCTGAGCTCTGATAGTGTCTCTGCTATCAAATTTACATCAGTTGCAAGTGTGCCACTTTCTTATATATGTCAGCATCTTCCTGGCTGGGATTAATAAGGCTTTGTGTACCCCAGGGCTGCAGCTATTTCTCTTATTTATGTTAATGAGTCCTGCATAAAAGATTTTGCCAAAGTCAAAAAAAGTGTAAAATTGATGACATAATCGTGGGACAGTCTACGGGAATATTAAGGAGGATTAGGATACTATCAACAAATCAGGCTTTAAGTATTGTTCTGCTGGGCAAGGAGTGTTTTCAATTAATTTGTAATTAAATAAGGGAAGCAATTTAGTGAACTCAGAGAGATATTCCAGCAAACGGTTTATCTCATCAGTCTGAACGTCACATTCCTCCAGAACAGGATCATTGTTTAGATCTTGGGCATGTTATATGATCCGACCTATAGGAGTAATTTAATAAAACATCAATATTTTCCTTCTATTAACCCTCGGTGTCATGCTGAATGGAGAGAGCTGCCTCTGCCTCCCTTCACAGTCCCCATTAGATCTGCACCCTCTCTAACTGGTTGGACAGGTGTTATCACTAAGCAGCCTGGGGCTTTCAAACATAGACAAATCAGACACATTCTCCAGCAAATTCACAGCACAGCAGTAATATGTGGAGGAATGGAGATGAAGCAAGGGAGGAACAGATAGAGACAACAGAGAACAATGAAGAGGAAACACACACAGTGTCACTTGAAGAGATTTCCAACTAAGATGATGGGATTTGCTCATATTTTCTCAAAATGTTCTTTATAAAATAATTTCTTCAATCAGACCCAGAAGTATAAGGTAGTTTAAGAGGACCTGAGACGAGATGAGCAATTCCAGATGGGGTTCTATGCATGAATATATTCAGGGCAGGCAGAGTAGGGATTTGTTGATTGCTTAAGGGGCTTAGTGCAAACAGCTGGGCACATTTTGTGTATGACCAAAAACAAGAGTACAAATGAACACTGATGTCCAGACATCTGGCCTTACAGCTATTGTTCTTGGCTTTTTTTTTTTTCTCATAGCCAGAGTTATTCCATGGAGCAGATTGGGGGGGCGGAAATTATGACATGAGGGAAAAGGAGACAAGAGATGAGATTTAGGAGATAATTTAGAGGTAGAGCAGGTGAGAAAAACAAAATGAGGTGCAAAGGGAGTATAAGGAGATAGAGTAGGAGATGAAACAGGTACAGAGCTGAAGAATAAAGATGTTGGGGAAAAAGACTTAGAGAACAGAGTGAATGAAGTAGGAGAAGACAAGACAAGAAGAGGGGTAAAGAGAGTATTATATCATAACTGTGTTCTTAAAGACTTACTGCAACCGCTGATAAAGAAAAAAAGACATAGACACCTTTGGTATAGAATTCTTCCTTTTCAAGTCTCCTTTCACTTAGATGTCTCCCACCCTCTCTGTCCCTAGCTTGCCCTGGTCATTGTGATATTCATGATAAAACACTTGTCTGGAAAATTCAAGTTAAAAAATTTGAAAATTGAAAAATTAAATTATGGACATTTTTATTTTTGCTCATGTTGAACCCGTTCTGATAAATTTATTTTAGAAGCTGTAGTGATACTAAAGTTCAAAAGGAAAATGTGGTCCTGTCAGAGGGAATGGCTTTTGAGTCAAGAGTGTTCCTCTTTCTCTCTTTGTGAAAACTCTCAAAGCTTGGCCAAGTTGAAAAGGTCTCATTTTGACATGCACAGGTCAAAGCTGTGCAGCTGAAGTCACCAAGGATTTTGTGCATGCTTTGCATGCATAAGAAGTCAAGTAGGTAGTTTCTTATAGACACTGCTCCTAGAGTTAATAGTGGTAGGACAGACTCCCTCAGGATTGCGATGATCTGCAGCTGGCACTCAGAAAACATGGTGGAGAGGACCTATGGAATGGAAGCGATTGTGGAGGAGAGAGGAGGAATAAAAAGCAATTGATGCAGAGCAGGAAATTGACTGGAGCATAGAAACTGCAAACAGGAGTTGTTTGGTTAATGCTCAGGGCAGGGATCTGAGGAAAAGGGAAAGCTACATTCAGAAGAAAAGAGCAGGAGGAATCTGAGGAAGAAAGACTTAGCTTGAGGAGGAGGCTGGAGCCACGGGCTATATGGGAAACCTGTCAGATGAAGATGTGTGGCAGGAGAGAGATCAGTTCTAGTAGGAACTGATGTGTGTCCAAGGTAAAGGAGTTGGTCTAGATAAACCCAGACGCTGGAGAGGGAGCAGAGAGTAAAGGAAGGCAGAAAAGAGGGTGAACACCAAAGGTGAATGAAGAGTCTGAGAAGCTGGAGTGGTACAGGGCAACAGAGATTGCAAGAAACACAGGTAGGGAGAAATTATTGTAAACTCAGAGTGGCAGAGAAACAGATTGATCAGGGAACTAGTCAACGCTGGTGACACAGATCAGAGAAGGGAGTCAGAGACAAGCTGAGCCAAGAAACTGAGGCAGGGATGGGCAGAAGGGATTGAACTACAACATGTATCTAAGTATGGGGAAAAGATAGAACTGCAGCAAGGACCAGGAACAGTGATGGGGCACAAGGATCACAGCTTGTTTGGAGCTGGCAGAGGGGATCCCATTTGATCACAGTCCCCATCGGAACAGAGTCCACATCTCACCACTCCTTCCCTGCCACGGAGTCTCTCTGAAAGCCGATAGTATGTGGTAGTAAGAATTGTATGATCTCATCTCTTTTTAATGCTCATTCACCTACCAAATAGAAAACCTCTGCTGTTACCAGTTATTCCAGTTAGCTCAAGTGACAGGGGCTGCTGAAACTGATCTTAAGTTATCAGTTGTGGAGTTAAGGACATCAGTGTGATCCTACATAACTGGTTTATTTTTCCTCGAGTTCACCTTTCCTCTTTGAGGCCTAGGAACATAAACTCAGAAAAATATTTTAAGAGAATACTATTAAGCTGTTAAGGTCAAAGACTTTCAAGTTGTTTAAAATAAGGTCACCATTGTGAGGCATGCATCATGTCAAAAGTATGAGGTTATGCTACTGTAAGAATTTAACTCTGTTTTTCTTACAATTTCTTCTGTGATGCTGTATTAATTTCGATTTTTTATCTATCAGTAAACTCAATGTCCAGTGATTTTTAGTACCCTGAGACACAGTGTTCAGCATATCTGGAAATGGTTCCAACAAAAATATAATTGTCTGTGCCCTTCTTCAGCTATACATCCTGCAGAGAAAATGCCCATGACAAGAAATATCTCATATAGCTTTCGGAGTTCTCTCCTTCTCTAGAAACTCCTCCTTTCCCACTCCAGCAGCTGTGGTTCACCCTGTCCCTCTCAGGCTCGTAGAGGTAGGTCCCTTTAAGCTATACAGTGGCCTGGGTACTTTAAAGTTAAATACTGCTTGAAGAATCAGATCATATTATTTAATTCCCATTTAGTAATGGCGCCTTATCTGAGTGTGGCTCAAGCAAGCCCAGCTTCTCTGCCCATACCTGAAACAACCATGTGCTGCTATGTCTTATTTGCCTCGGAAACCTGGAAAGAGATTTCTTTCCTTCTGGAGATGCCAGGCAGGACTGGGTTACAGAGCAACACAAAATTCGGGCACATAAGAATTGCCTTGGTTGCGGTGCTGGGGTTTCGTATTTATAGGCTGCCCGACTCCAGGTGTGGAACGCAGCCACAGACTTTGCTTGTTTATCTTTGTTTTGGTTGCACCAAAACCTATAAATGAAACAGAAACCCCAGAAAAGGGTTTCTGAGCTTAACCGCTGCTGAGCTTTTGCCCAGCTCTACAACCTCTGGCTTTCCCTCAGATAATTATGGAAAGACCAGAGGTTTGATCCTCAGTCATATATGAATTTTCTCCTCTGCAGAAGGGGAAAAAACAGTTCTTAAGAGGAGCCAAACAAGACCAGAGGATGTGCCGTAGGAAACAACAATGCATGGAGCCCAAGTTATGGATTAGGCACGGCCTTGATGGCATCATTTGCTTCCATTACAGATGATAAAGCCAGCAGAAGGCATTGTGATCATCTGCTCCAGCCTCCTGCATAATGCAAGGCATAAGACTTGCCTAAATTAGCTTATCTTAGAGCTATAGCATCTGTTACAGGAGGAAAAAAGATCCAGTCTTGCCTGGAAGCTTTCCAGAGAAGGGCGTTCATCACAACGCTTGCTAATTGTCCCCAGCCATTAGCTGCATTCCACATTAAATATGTGGGGCCTTGTTTCCATTCTGAACCAGTCTGTCTTCAGCTTCGCCCACTGCACATCATCATGCGTTTGTCCGCTCTACTGAAGAGGTCCAGTCCTCAGTCTGCTGTACCCGTCACATTTGAACAATAGGAGGACTCCACTGAATGGTGTCATCTCAGCAGTGCAGCTCCGTGAAAGACCATGGACTTGAAGACCAGTCATGAGTGACCCCCCATCTCCTTAGCAAGGGTTGCAAAGCATTACTGAGAGAGCCCATTTCTTTTAAAGCCCATGGGGACTCCTAGCGGGAAAGACACTATGACTTGCAAAACACTGAAAATTGTTTATAATCGAAGTGGTCACTTATAAATAGCTCTCGCTCGTTGTCATGTGGCCAGCTTAATTAAGTAGCACAGAGCGTGTGCGGTCACTCACCTCAGATAGAAAAATCTGTACTGGGCCTTCGCCCTAATGTGAATTTCCTGACCTGACAGATGGGGATTGAGTGTCTGTTTATGCCAAGAGGAGTTTGCTAACATTTTTCCTCTAATTACTAATTATACCAGTGAAAGGGGCTTTACGGCCGGAGTCCTGGAAATGTGAAACTTGATCATCAGAGATTTGCAGGAAAGACAGAAGATTGATGGGTGACATCAAACAGCTGACAAGGCAGCCAAGGCAGCCAGACGGACAGCAGCTGCTCCAAGGGGCTTCAGGGGTTGGGGGGCAGCTGCTCAGGGGGACGGGGGTCCGTGGGGGAGCAGCATGGAGGGGGCTGAGCCAGTTCGGCCCCCCCTCCAGTCATTTCAGATATGAATGGGTCTAATCTCCCAGTGCTCGAGGCTGCGCGGGAGAGTGCATCTACCAACAGGTGGTAAGGCAAAGCAGCAGGACTGAAGGCAGCTGCTGCCATGGAGAGGCACCAGCTCTGGCTATGGCAGAGGGCTCCACAGGGCGCTGTGAACACCGGGCCGAGGAAGAGGAGCTGGAGGATGCAAATCAGCTCCCCTGGGCCTCAGGTTTCCCAGATCCAAGCCTAAACATCAGTGTGTCCGTTCCCTGAGGCCCCAGGAAACCTATCTTCCCGCCCAGCTATGGAGTGAGGCCAGGGTCACTGAGAAGAGATCCCTGCAGGGAGTTGCATATTCTCATCAAGCTGCATCGATTCCTGTTTAGAAGTCCAAACGCAAATCATCCTGGTGGTCTCTGACTCGATGGTGGGATCAGCACATTGCCTCATTCTCCGGAAGATGTTTGGCCCAGGCTGGGCTATGTTACCCCTACCCTGTTAGCATCCAGCAGGCTGGAGACATGTGCTGCACTGCAGCGCTTGTACAAGCTCACTCTCCAGTGGTCCTGCCATGGTGTACTTCATGTGGCCTCCAAATCACCGGTTTGCTTGGCATTCTTGGGAATCACAGGGATCAGCTGCCAGAGCTTCCCCTACATGCTCCCTTGTCTAAACTGGAGATCTCCCAATTACAGCCACTCTGCCAGTGTGACGGTCCACACAGAGACTCCCATGCTGACAGGAGGCCTTATTCTGCTGGAAGGGTTAAACCACCATCTTGAATGACATTCCCTGAGTCGACATAAGAGTCCTGATGCTGGCACAGCTACTCCTGCTTCCAGCATTACTGCCTGCTCGCCGGTGCCACCCTGAAGAGGATTCATTCTCGTGCCATGAGGCCACACCACTACGCCAGCCATCTGCAGCCCATATCCTGCCCAAACCCACTATTGTAGAAAGCGAGCAGAGTGACCACTGGAAATATATAAATTGGGAGTCTACTGGGGAGCTGAGAGAAAACAGGCTTTCACTGTCCCAGAGCAGTAAGCATCTGGTTGATTTGTATAATGTTGATTAGAAGTTTATTCTTGAAAAGGGCCAAGTGTACTATGTTTGGTTTTGCATTCCATGAATGTGAAAGAAGCATGCAGCTAAATAGTGAGCCGTCCTTACGAAAATTGCTTTTTGCTGGATGTAAGAGAGTGCGCAGCAGCAGTAGCATAGGAATGAGCAGATTTGTGATAATAGGAGCTTTTTCACCAGTACAGTGAGCTGAATTTCAAACTGATACAGTAAATAGTGCACATATATCAATACATAAATAACCTCTACTGCCACCTAGCCAATAATGGAGGTAGCTAACATTACCACAAGCTCCATCTCAGGTAACAAGCCTGCCTTTCACCAGAGTTGGCAGAATATAATAATAATTATGAGTGTTTTCCAGAGCTCTAGGTCGTGACTGTAAGTTTGAAACAACCAAATTATCATATAGGAAATGTTATAGTTTCATGGTTCAGCATGTACACTCATCCCACTGTTTCTGGTCCAGGCGGGTAGCCTTCATCTGAAGTGAAGTTGGAGGGATAGCACAGGGGATCTCTGTAACACATATATTCTCTTCCATGATGGAGCCTAGTTATCTATTCTGCCTAGGAAAGGCTGTGGTCTCCCACACTGATGTATGCATTTCTATGCTTGTACTTCTCTTCTCACAGATACAAAGTACTGAGCATCTGCTAGCTTCATTGAGTAAAGAAAACTGCTATAAAGAATCTAGCCTGAGTTTTGCAACTCCAGTTTTACAAATGCATACAGAACCACACTGAAAATATGGATATTTAACATTACAACTTATGCTATCTGTCTTATTCTATCTTTCTTCAAATTATGTTATACATACTACTGTACAGAAGTGTCCTATGTTCTCTGGGGAAAAAAAAAAAAACAAACAACCCAACCACAGGCTTTTTGAAGCACCCATCATCAAATCCTCATAAATATCCCAGCAAGCAGCTGGGCAAGACATCCCCAGCTTGATCTTTATCAAGCTGTTCTTTTAAGCTCTTCTTTTAAAAAGTCTAATGCAAATGATTTCCAGGGCTTCCCGTCTAGGTCAGGAGCCTTTCAAAACTTGATTAAAACATTCTATTTCCCCACTGATTTGAGGATAACAAATGGATGAAAGTCTGCACATAATGTTTCCTCCCTTCAACAATTCTTTAAATTCCAAATATATAAGTGGAGGTCTAGAGTTCAGCACTGGAGGATGGGCAAACAAATGGTTTGAGGCAGGTCAAGGTATCTCAGTTTAAAAAGACATTAAACACATAGCACAGTCCCTAGTGGTAATATAGCCGTGCCCCACCAGTACCATGTCCCACCAGCAGTGTATTTGCATGGACAGAACTGGAATTATTTTCTCCCAGCTTCAAACGCCTGCCTTTCAGTGCCTTCTCACC
Source organism: Balaeniceps rex (assembly GCA_013401315.1). Lineage (NCBI taxonomy): Eukaryota > Metazoa > Chordata > Aves > Pelecaniformes > Balaenicipitidae > Balaeniceps > Balaeniceps rex. The sequence continues at coordinate 47,499 of VYZW01059310.1, read as the reverse complement.
CTTCTTGCGTTTCCAGCTGCACGGACTGCTTGTTTGTGTGTAGTGGCCGTGATGCAGTGTGCCCCAAGTTTTTTGTTTTGAGCTCTGTCCCTCCTGTGTTCTCTCCATGCCTTCACATCCCCTCCATAGATAAAATTAGGAACAGGAATGTAGTCATTCTTTCAGAAAACCCACACTGTTCCTGTCTAGTTGATGGAATAATTGATGATGGCATAAATGCAGTCTTGAGGAATGCCTCCCAAAGGCCAAGCTGCATCATCAATAGTCCTTTCTCACGAACACTCAGGCAAAGAATTTGGTTTACGGCACTGTGAAGCTTTCCATCATTTTGCCATATTTCTGAAAAGCAAAAAGGTTAGCACTTTCTACAGGGAACTCCACTGTGCTTGGCAGTAAAGGTCTCCAAGTCTCTGCTTTGAACAGCATCCTAGTACATGTAGTGGATCAACCAACATCAACTGTTTCATTACAATCTATTAGAATCACTGGATGAGAAGTGCTGCCAATCGTATCTACTATGTGTTGCTAGTCCACTCATTCTGGGCAGAAAAGAAGGGTAAGCCAGCTCAGTCTGCCCTGTTTTGCTCTATTAGACAGCCCTCTAATTAGATGTGAGTATACCTCCAGGGTGTGTGGCTGAAGGTGTGTGAGCCAGGTACATAAGCTCAGATCATTCAAGGTATTTGGGGAGGTAACTGCCTACGGATCTGGGCCTCAGCCTGTTGTTCGAAGCATCTAGAATTACCCAAACTCCGATGGCAAGGTCTGAATGAGGTACGTGTTGAGCTTTAGTAGTCAATGTTTTCCTTGCTTCAGAACTGACCAGCTTTTCCCACAGCTAGCTTACCGCCCCAGAATAACAGTGATATATTTGCATCAGCTTGGAATCCCAAGTACTAAGCTCTAAAAAGGAACATAAAGTGCTGATTGAATCTTTTCTGCAAAAGCTGCGTTATGATCTCTGAATGAAATGAAATGAAAACAACCCTAGTAGTGATTCAGTTTCAGAGTAGCCTTTATTACACCCAAACTCTTACACTTCTTGGTGGCATAGCTCTGTCTTTCTAGTGTTGTCTAAACATTATTAGACCAGAAGACAGCCTTTCAATTTCAGTTCATTAATTTTCTGTCCTGGAAAGCAATAGTTGGTGGTGCAAAATCCAAAAAAAAGTTCAAATAAATCTTGCAAATGTCAGACTTTTGTATAAGAGGAAACCAGACAAGTTGCACTTCACTGATCCACGCTGGTAGTAATGGCACTTAAGGTTACTGACGGGAGTTTGCAGTAAAAATAACTAATTCATCAGTGCTTTCTTTAAATTGTTATTGCTTAGTCATCACAGGATTTTGTGGGATGATGAAGAAAAGCCAATGTAATTCAAGGCAAATGGAAGAAGACATGTTCACCAAAAAAAAGCTTTCTGTTGGCATTTAACATATATTTTAAAGAAAGCTAAGAAATTCTGCTTTCTTTCATTTTGCTCACAGTCTTACTTTGTCATACCTGATGACAGACAGTCACAATGACTTTATGATGTTTGTGTACTCAGAATATATCCGCATAGAAGAGAATTAGGATTTAGAGACCGCAGCTGCTATATTGGGCTGAACTGCTGAGCTCAGTTGTTTATGTCAAATCTCTCCACATCATTTGCAAATGCTGACTAGTACCACTCTTAAAAATCACTAGATACAAAATAAGCATTAAGGATGGCATGATCTAAAAACACTGGCACAGGCAGCTCAATACACCGGGAGCACGGCCAGATTTTAGCTAACTAGTGTACCTTTTCCATTGATGGTCCTCAGCATCTTGCAACCCTGCCACAGTAAATGTTTTGCTTTGTCTGAAGTAATGAGATGCAGAGAGATGGAAAAAGGCCTGGTTTTCATTCTGACTGATGTTAATGTGAATTAAGGAATTTGGCTAATGGGAATTAGTGCTAACAGAGTTTGTTAACTAAGAAAAGTGCTAATTAGAAATCCTTTTAATCTTCATCTGTGTAATGATATAATGTAAACACTTGCTGCGTTTTATTTGCTTAAAGCTTACTGAACCCATATGAATGGGTGGTCATGGCAGAAGCTGTAATCTGTTGATGATAAGGTGTTACCGATTGTTCTTTGCAACTTTTATTTACTACACAACACCTGTCAGTAGTAAGTGGAGCTTCTACATTAAAGCAGGTGTTAGCATCTGACAGGGATGAAAATATTGTTTACCCTTCCTAAAATTATGTCATTTGCTCTTTAAATAAAGAATTAGTTTTCTGATATTTTTAAATTAAATTTGCTCTCCTTCAAATAGCTAATTTAAGAAATGCAGAAAATCTGACAGAGCCTTGTTTTTGCTGTCATTTGCAGAAACAAAGACAGCACAAATTCTTTCAACTTCCCACATTGTTAAGACTCACTAAGACCTTGCACACAGGATACATATGCAGACTTCGGGGGGCAGGAAACTGTCTTTTTTTGTGGTTACTTTGCTTAACTGCACAGTGTCCATGCAAAGAAGCTGAGGAATAATAAATACACTGTTACAGATAATTCCACAAAGGTAAGTCACCTTTCGCAATACTTTCCATCTCACAGTTGTCTTGGTAGGAGGGTGCAAGATGAGGCCCTGGCAGGCAGAGACTGCTTATAGCCTGCTCATCCCCATCACCTGGTTTTCACTGTGCTTTTCCTAATAATAGCTGGGGCTACAGGACTTGCAGGGGGCACTATATGGGATCATGGCTAGATCCTGATGCCCTCAGGAAGAAGCAAATTTTCAAATTATTTGAGTTTCTGTAGGATGACTGGCCAAATTACAGGTTGTGAACTCAAGTCACTAACTACCACAGTACCCAGCCTTTCCATATTCTTTTATTTCATATGTCATCTGGGAACTGGTGGTGGTGGGGTGCTTGCTGAAGTGTGAGGGAGGAGGCACTCCAGCACAGCTGATGAGGGAGAGGACCACATCTGCATAAATACTTTTGTTGGAGCGCTGTGCCAGGAGCTTGCTGGCCGGGGGGTACTTGGCAGGTGTATCACAGATCACATGGGCCAGCTGCACCTAGAAGCAAGGACTGGCAGGAGAGAGGTGCTGGTCCTTCAACCATGAGATCTGCTCCTGCCACTGCTGGGAGATGCTGGCTTTGGGGCTGTATGGTGCCTCAGTCTGCTGACACAGGCAGGGGTATGTGCTGGCCAGGGGGAAGTATTTCAGGGGACTGGGGTCCAGCTTGAATTTTGGAGGTGCAGAATAAGAAAAGCTTGTGAAGTAGGAATGGTGCAGGTGGGAAAGAAAGAAGTGTAGGATGCTATTCTGGTCTGAGGTAAGGAGACTATTAGACTTCACGTTTACAGAAGAGTAAAGGATTTAGTGGATGATAGGGTAAGGCATGACAGTGTTTTGGGATACGGCCCTAGGGCTGGGCTGTTCTATAAGGCAGATTTTAGGCATAAGTATGACCGAGAAGACGGGTGCCAAAATAGGGCAGGAAATAGCCACTACTCCATGTACTTCTTTCCAAAACCTACGTACTCATTGAACTAGATCTACTGGGGAGTGTATGTGCTCAGAGAAATAGATTGGAAAGAAAGGAGGGGAAATTGAAGTAACAGTTTCAGAATAGCATGTATTGTTGCAATTTAGTTATTCTGCAATTAGACATTACCCTCAGAAAATTCAGTCAAAAACTGTCCAAGTACGAGTTCACAGAATTAGGATACCAAGGCCAAAGAATTATGGTCCTAGCCATTTAATTACTCCAATTCCAGTTCAGACTGCATGTATTTTTATAAATAATCTCTTCTCCTTTAAAAAATAAACAAACCCACCATGTCTTTCCACTGCTTATTATCAATATTTTCAGTGCAAACTCTGGCATACATCTCAGGTCTGTTTACCCTCCACGGTGTTAATGTTTGTTTTTAATGGATTAGAAACATTTTTATTTTTGCATCAGTAACAGTATAATGTTTCAAATTCTACTTATTTAGACTTTGCTTTGTTTGGCTGTTGAGAAAGGTTAGTGGTTACTGCTCAGCACTACTGTGTAACACTCCCTTTCTTGATGGTGGCAGGAGCGAGGAGTGCTACAGAAGCCTGTAGCATGGAGGACCCTCCAACCTTAGGGAAACTACTCCTTTTGTGCCAGAAGAAAGCAGGCAATGACACAGGATTTGAAAGTGCAGGAGAATGGGTGGGGGTGGGGAGTTTGGCTTTCTGCAAGGGTGGGAATATGTTTTCTTTGGATTTATTTCTTTAGGGAGAAGGCTAAAACCCTGTGATCTGTTTTGGAAAGGGGCAGGAATAAAGCCTGAGATATCTGAAATTGGACTTTTTTGCTGACTGGCAGCACTGAACTGCTTCCAAAATTTGGTTACCTAGAGACAGTAGAACTACCATACCGAATGCAGAGGGAGTCTTTCTTTAAAGAGACTGTTGCACAGCATCCAGCTGGAATTTGGAAGTAATTTTCCTGACAGATGATAATGGATTTCATTTTGAGCTTTGCCAGGAATCCTTATACCATTGGCTATAGAGAGGAAAAAGCATTCTCCTCGCACATGCATGCACGTGGGAGAGAGCAGACTACGACAGCATCTTTTCCAAAATTAAATGCAGGGCCTTGTAAGTTGTTTTCTCCCCCCCGCCCCCCGCCCCAGTAAAACAAATTTGGTGGAGCCTCCTAAACTTATTTGTTTGTATAAAGGAAGTTTGATTTGTTCTGTGTATTACAATTGTGATAAACACCAGAGGCTACATACATTTGTAACTCAGCTTGATAGGAAATATTTGTGCAAAGAAAAAACAATGACTGGCCAGGCCAACACTAAATGATAGAGTTGGAGGGAGAAGGAAATATCTACAGCTTGCTTTGATTTTGGCCATGTTATTAGATGGACAGGCTTAAATAGGTTAGGTCTATTGTTTTGTGCATCTAGTGGCCCAGCATCAGAGGGCAGGCCTTGCTATGTGGCAGACGGACTTGACTGAATTGTATTGTCTTTACAGTTTAGCTGTTCCCTTTCTCTCTAACCATACCTGCACATTCTCGCAGTTCAGCAAGCATCTAGCAACCCTTATCTCGTTAGGAAGGCCCATTACAGTCTGAGGAGGAGAGTTTATTTTATTGTTTCATTATGGTTAGAACTCAGTCTAATTAAGAAATTATTGACCTTTGGTGCTAGAAAAGTTATAAGCACACCATGCCACATTCAGAAGGGGAGTGCATTAATATATTTACACTCAGCTTAACCTTTGTCCGTTTCAGGGCACACGCACTTATAATTTACTGATGTAGAAATGAGCTTTCTAGATCCTAAAGCCAAGACAGAGATTTGGTTCGCATCCATGAGGCCGATGCAGTCCATGTGGGAAGCTTTATGCAAATTATATAAACGAATTTAGAAACTGAGAAACAAATTATAAGAAATCATTTGGTGGCCAGAGCAGCAACTGTAGGCTAAGACCTCCTACATCCAACTTGGTATGTGAGAGTTCAGGGAGGCTGTGGAAACACATGCCATAGCTGCCAAATCTGTGTAAGTTGTGACACAGTTGTGTCCTGGGGGGCTGCAAAATTCAGGCAAAAGCTGTTCCCAGCCAGATGCTGCAGTGTTATGAAGCTGGAAAGAAAAGCAAAATGAGCTTTATGTTCTTCCCCTTCTTCCTTTGTGAGGGAAAAAAGACTGGACAGTGTTCTCTTAAAAAAAAAAAAAAAAAAAAAAAAAAGTACACTTCTTTTAATACCTTTCTTCTTCTTTTAGAAATATAAGGAATATGAAGGACTGTTTTCCTTAGCAGTGCTGAAGGCCATGTTAGCTGTTCTAGACAACCTTCTGGAACGTTTTCTAAAACGGAAACAGCTTTCTGAAGCCATAATTCAGGAAGCCTCCCCGTTTAAGAAACATTTAAATCTTATGAAAGCAATATAAAGCAATTAAATGTGTTCTTAAGGACTCAAGCAAAGAGGACTCTTTGCTCACTTTTCAACTGAAGGTGAGAATTTGATGGTTCTTACTGAAAACATTTTTTTTCCAAATATTTGTCAAACATTTAAAATAAGCATTTAAAAAAAAAAAAAGCAAGCACGATTAAAATTAATTCCCCTCTCAGTCAATCCAGCTTTAATTATTTAAGATCCAAAACCTTTACTAGTTCTTTAGTCAACTAGTCTTTCAGGAAATATCAAGTAGAGAAGACATGACTTTTACAACTAGTAATGCCTTTCCACTCCCCACACTACTGGAGAACAAGTAAGTGTAAATGTTCTTTAAGTCACCCTAAAATAAAAGGCAACCAACGTTTCTTCTTCCTGAAGAAGGTGAAGAGTATACTTAATTTTTAAATATTCCTTCTATATTATTATTAAAAGTGTGGGCACAGGAACATGTTATTGTGTCTAGCTACTCTGCAGTATTAACCATGCATGCTTTCTTACCCTGCTGTGTAAATTTGGAATACAGAGGGTTGTTAACCCCTCTCCTGGGGAAAGGCAAGCTACCTTCTGTTTACACAGAGTATTATTCAGAATTGGAAGTGTATTGTAAATTCACAGCTTTGGTTACTCCACTCTCATTTGTTCAGGTATTCACACACTATGTTTTCTAATAAGCCAGAAAATAAAAGGCCAGCTTTATGTTTTTTAGGTTGCCACTCTCCCCGAAAATCTCACCATAAATATTCTTGTCATACACAAAGTCGTCATAGATTCATCCATTAACTCTTGCACTAATGGTAGACCCAATTTTGCTACATGGAAATGTCAGGCTTACATGCGCACATCCCTTTCTTTTGTGCAGAAGGTACCCCAAACTGCATATTGTCTCTCTGGAGCCTTGATTTGCCTATTCTTCTCATCTGCGGCTTATCAGTATAGTTGAATTACATTCACTTTTAGTAATACAACTTTTAGGATTGCAGCAACTTCATCTTTTAGTTCTCAGAAGGAAGCTGGAAGTTTTCAAATGGCTTGGAGACAATTGGGTATTTTGTAGTCCAGACCATTTGGAGGAAACAAAGGCTGTAGTTTCCCAATATTTTTTATTTCTCTCTTTTGTCTGTTGGAGGATTTAACCAAGAGGGTTTCAGTGATCTGGTTTACAGCTTGGCCTACAAGCATCTTTGGCAGCACAACCAAATGGACAGAGACAAGCAGCCAAACAGGAGACGTCTTTAGCTGACTTCACTACTGGAGTACCTATTTTAGGACTATATGCTAGGGCCCTTTGTAATAGGGAATAAATACAATTTCTTTCTCTCCTTTGTTTGTGAGAGTGGTGGACGTCATTTTAAATGAAATGGTATAAGCTCCCGGTGATCGGCTGTCCTACTTCAGCTTGACTCACTACGTGCTACAGCATCCAAGAACAATAAACAGCAAGTTATCTAGATGCATTTACTAAGACAGTAAGCAGCAGAACAAAACAATTTCCTTCAAATAATCATTATTCATCCAAGCAAACACACAATGATATAAACAGGCCAGTTCATGGTTCTCACAGCTACTGTTCATGTTCTCAGAGCTGTTTGTAGGCTGACATCAGTCTTGCTGGTTTTTAACTTTCCTAATGACCCTGAGCATACAGATCCAGGTGTGGGCATAATTAAGCAGTTGTCATCTCCCACGGACATCATGGTGGTGCACATTTCCAGCCATACCACCAGGACCTGGGTGCGCAGCCCTCTCCCATTGGTCCTCCTGAAGCTTGCATCCAGCCCTGAAAACTGAGCAATGAAAAATCAGAAGGGTGGCTGATAATAAGGATATTTGGCACCATTATCTGTGCATTCCGCCCGATACCTCTGCCCTGTTCTGCTGCATCGGCTGCTGATCCTTCCCCGTTCCTCCTTCCCGTATTCTCTCGGTGCACCTCAGCAGCCACAGGCTGCATATCCAAGACTTTAATGAAGAACAAGGGTATGGTGGGAACGTCACACTGCCTGTTTCTGTGAACAATTGAAGACTGATTTTTTTCTGGACAACAAAAGAAAACCTCAAAAAGAGAAAAATGGACACCAGCCAAGAAACGGGGTGGGGGAAAACGTTTATGGGTGTTGGCAAATCTACTGTGCAGCTTTCCCATGTTATAAACTACAACACTGTCTGCAAAGCCAGGGAAGATACCCTTCTGCAAACTAAGATGATATGAGACTTGCCCGTTACGTCCCCTATGAACCTAAATTCCTACTTCTCCAGTAAAACAGTGTAATTAAAGGTGTTTTATTCAGCACATACACTAGGCCAGTATCATCCCAGAATGAAATTCTGACTAAAGCAATAATGCACTGCGCAGCAGGGCTATAAGGCTCTGACGAAATTAAAATAAAGATTTGGAGGCTCTGAGCAACCCCGGTCGGTATAAGGGGGTGGGGGAAGGGCAGCATGTGGTTTGGGATATTTTCACCAAATGTTAAATCACACAGAATATTTCACTCGTCTCCAGTGTGAGATCACGACATGACTCCTCTGTAATGAATTCTTTATCTTGGCAGCTCTCCTGCTTTCTCCCAACTGTGCCTCCCTCTCCCCTTCTGGTCCCAGTGCCGTAACATATGGTAGTATTTGGAGAGTGATTTCGGCCTGGGAGCCGGCCTGGCTGCCCACACCTGTGCACTCCCCCGTCTCGCTGCTCCGCAGGCGGCCGCGCTCAGGTCACGCTGCAGCGCCAAGGCGTGAGCTCACTCCTTCGCCCTCCTCCCCGGGCACGCCGGGAGCTGCCGGCAGGCTGGCCTCCCGCAGCCCTTTGGATGTGGCATTTAATTTGGTGGCTATGTGACTCCGCGCGGCCCGCTGCCGTGCCCCCTTCCACAAGACCCGAACCCTTCCCACGCAGCCTCGGCGAAGCCTCTCCTCTGGGCTCCAGGTGGCGGCCGCAGCTGGCCCGCCCGTGTCGCAAAGGACGGTGCATAAGCGGCCGAAGGACAGCAAAGCTCCTGCCGACCCGCTGCGAGCCCCGCTAGCGCACTTCGGCAGTGGCTAGGCGAGAAGGCCGCCGTCGGCCCAGCAGGGGCCCGGGCGGGACGCGCACACCCAGCCCTACCGAGCGCGGAGGCTCCCGCGGGCGCGCACAGGGCGCCCCGGCGGAGGGGCCCGCTCGCTGCCCGCGGGTGGCACGCACGTACGGTACGAACCGCCCGCCGCCGCCCACTCGGTTGGCGTGGCNGGGACTTGGGGGCGCGGGTGACCGGGCCCGAGGCGGCCCTCGCCGCTTCACCGGCCGAGTTGTGGCAGTGTCGCTGCAGGGGCCTCCGCGGGGTCCCCAGGGTCGCACCGGGGAGGGCCGTGAATCGTCCCGACGTCCGGCGGAGCTGCCGCCCACCCTCCCCCCGCCGCCACTGAGCCGCGGCCTAGTGGGTTTCTTGCTTTTCCTCCTCGGCACTTTTCTTTCTGGGGCTCTGGGTGCCAAGTTTCGGCTCGGAGTGAACTTTTTATAAACTGCTGAACAACGAGGTTTGATGGAGGTGCTGACACAGCATTAACTGTAGCGTTGAAAATGTGAGGCCGTAATTTTCCTGCTTGAGTGTGTGCAGCTAAAAGGCACTTTTTTCCTCTCTCCCCCCCCTCTTTTACAGCGTGTGAGGATCTAAAGGCATATTTAGGTTTCCAGGTTCTATGTAAGCAATGTAACTCTAATAAATCTTGACTTGCAAGAGAGAATTTTGTTTCAAAATAGCATAGTAGTTTAGCAAACAATAATATTTATCTAGCATGTGTTTATCTAGCACTGCTTCTGCAAGTGAGACAAATGACTTCCATGGCTTCCTTGTTTAGTGGGTTCCTGTTGTGCCCTGTTAAAAAACCAAAGGTGGTTGTTGTTATTGTTGCTGTGTTTTTTGGGTTTTGGGAGGTTTTTTGTTTTGGTTTTGGGGCTTTTTTTAGCATGCCAGCAGTTCTGGTTAAGTATGAGGACTCCTGAATTCAGGAGGAGGCTTTTAAACTGGTAATCAGTTTTCCTGAAAATGCCATAGATGTCCAAAAATCTCTTAAATACTTACTTGGTAGTAACCATATAGTACAAGTTTAGCCAAACAAAATCAGTTTTTGAAGTAAGCTGCTCAGCTAAGGCTGTTGTTTCCCTTTTTTCCCAGGAACATAATTTTTCAGTAGAGTTCAAAGGCGCTTGAGCCCTTTCTTGCTTGTGAATCTTGCCCCTACTCTAGGAGAACCTCCCTGAAGCATGAGAAGGGGGTGGAGGTTCAATCTCCATCACCTATTCAGTTCCTGACCTTTCTCCCAAGCTTACTAGCAAGGTGCCAATTAGTGATTTTTTTTTTTTATGGTGGTGTTTATTGTGGTTGTGGATATTGTCCAGTGAATTCACTGAACAAAGTGCTTTGTTTACTCTGCTGCTTCTACAAGTAATTTATTACATTTGTTAAATGCAAACCACTGTATTGAACTATTTTAAAAGGTAGGAAATAAAATGCTCAAAATTTAGGAAATGCCAGAATTAGGATTATTCAGGACCACACATTGAGGCAGATGGAAAGAAATGTTGAATACGTTCACTGAATGGGGCAAGAATTCTATAGGAAAAAATATGTGATCACCTAATTAAAGATTATTGTAATGCCTATACCCATGGGAGCTGAATTAAGATTCCTTGGTTCCTTAATTCTGGTATCGTCCAACTGTTTTCTGTTCCAGTTAAGCTAATTCCACTTTCTCTGTCTCACTGTTAGCAGGCAGAGCCTTGGGAACAGGGGAAAAACTGTGTCCCTGCTGCGGTCAGCTTGGACTCAGGCTTCTGTGATGCTGGGCAGCCACTGAAATTTCTTATTGCAGGAAAATTCCTATTCAGCTCTTATAGTCATGGGCAGGAGCATACTTGGTGCAAAACTGTCAAATGCCAACAAATCTCTTCTGAGCATGTGTGAATCAAGATTCATCAAGTATGGCCAAATGTGGGTATACTTAATGTAAATAAATGTTCTCTGTAAAAGCACATCTTTGACATAAGTATGGCTGTGTTGCCAAATTTTAGTTCCTCTTGAACACGGAGGGAATTGAATATCTTAATTACTTAATCATATAGGGTTTTTTATTGAAGGATAAAAATGATTTTTGAAAATCAAATCTCATTCTGCAAATAGTCTAACCACACTATCCTTCCCTTCCACCCCAGTAATCTTATAGCATACAAGATTTAAACTCAAATATATAAAGGTCAGGAACTGAAAGCAGCCTGTAGAAGAGAGTGTTGAGCAACTTTAATTGTAGATGTTACCAGACACCTGCACAAAATTATTTCTTACTCTTCCTCAATATTGTATGTGATATACCATATGAATCTGAAATGATCTGGGAGATGACAGAAACTCCTATCAATTAAATAAATTTCTCTCCTGGTAATTCATGTATAATGAATTTTTAAATCTTGTATCAATTTAGAGAATATTATTTCCCTTTAGTGGAGTCAAAGGGAATTTACTAGAACTGGTTTAAAATTGTACCAGATAGACTGAGCAATGAAATTTCACATTTTAATGTGTGTTTATGGCTTACAATATTTTATTAGTCTGATCTATGAAAAGGAGTCATTTTACCAGTGCTGTTAAGATTTTATGGACGGGTATGCTAACTAAAATATGATTTAAATGGTATTTACTAACCAAATAATTGCTTTTACTAAACGCACTGTGAAAACTGGCAAACAGACAACTTAAAAACATGTACAGAGGAAATATGGAATTTTGATAATAGTTTATATACATCTTTTTTGTTTCTAATGTGCTACGCAGAAGAACATGGAGCTGCAAGTTGTATTTGTCTTCAGATATTTTTCAAGATGTTTTGATTGGGTTCACTGCAGAATTCAATTACAAAATATAAATCAAGATTCTTAGTTTTAAACTTTGCATGCTGTAAGTAGTTAAAGAGCAATATTTGCTAAGTGAAAGGTGAGTTCTGGGCAAATACAGCCCTTAACAATTGAAATAATTGTAATCTATTATATCTTAGCTAATATAACTAAGCATAGAAACTGGAAGCCACATTCTGCTCTGACTTTCCATCTGTATGGTTCCTCTTACTTTATTGGCATTTTAGGGCCTGAAAACTGGACTGAAATCTCATAAACCCATTAAAAATGTTCTGAATAGGATGGCTCCACTTTTGATTACTACTCATACTGCTTCCTCTTCAGAGAGGAATTAACATTCAAATTAACATTCTCTCACCTGCCCAGATTATACAGCAAAAGCTCAGGCTCTTAAAACCAGAATCCATTAGTAAGATGGGTGTGTGTCAATCAGCAGGTAAGGAAAGCGGACTTGCAGATTTCTTGGCAGTGATGCCCTACACTGTCACTATGTTAGGGCTACAAAATTGCTGATGAGCAACCTTTCCCAGTAATGCCAGCTGTATTTACTGATTTACAAGCTACCTCATTGTTGAAAGCAAAGAATGCTAGATGTAATATCGCCCTAAGTGTTCATAAATCACTAATAAATATTATTATTTCTGAGGCATTACTTAAAAATCAGGAGATTAAAGAACTCCTGCTGTTTGATGCTGAAGTGTTTAGAGTTTAAGTTTTCAAATGTTTCTTTTCAGCCATTACAGTTAAATTTGAAACTGTGCTGTAATGAAATGAACTTACTAGTTGTGGCCCTAAGAGGGGGAAAAAACCCACAAACAAAAAACCCCCATTAAATACCACAAGAATAAGCAGTGATGCAAAATGACAGATACTCAGATTGCCTGGAAAGGGGAAAGGGAGCAGGGTGAGATGGCTGCTTGATGCTTTTCCCGGCCAAAGAGATCTAGAAACTGGTACTGCAAAAATAAACAATATACCTGACTTTTTCAAATGTCTTCTCTAGAACAGCTGCTCTTTTGAGTCTAGGAAATGAAGCAGAGAAAACAAGATATGTTTAAAGAGGAAACAAAATTTTGTGAGCTACGTCTGCTTTTTTCTTCAAAGTGAATTGAAGTTAGAGATTTTTTAACATACCTATGCTATTCCAATACTACTGTGACAAATAAGATATGTAGGCTGATATGTACTGGTTTTTAACAGTTGGAAAAAAATCGCATTACAGGGGGACACAATGGAGGCTTGAGAACAATATCAGGAGATAATGAGACACCTTCTGTGTTTTGTGAAAACAAGGATTTTGGAAAACTGCTAGCTGATTTCATGGAGCTTTCAGAGTTAGGTGGATCTTGCGAGGGTTGGAGCCTCTTCACCTGAGGGACATACAAGGTTTCCACATAGATGGTTATTTCTAACACTGAGAGAGACTTCGGTGCATTTCAACTCTTGACATGGCCAAGAGTTTTAAAACGGGGGGTGGGAAGGGACGACAGTGTCATTTTTGACAATGATTGCCACTGGATGTTTTCCAGTGAGAGTGGTCTGGCCTTCACTTAACTGGAGCTTGTTTCAGATTGTTTAAGGAGTATTCAGTTACCAATGCTGCATTTCCAGCTTCATTTTTTTTTCATTCATGTTTGAATCAGCGTTGTTGATTCTGTGGGCTATCTACTCCCTGCATTTTGGTCTTCTTCATTCACAGTACATAGTGCTTGTGTTATACTCTCAATGGCAGCCTCCCTAGACTGTTTTCATGCTTTTCCAGTAGTTATTTTTATGGTTTTCTCCGTCCTGTTCTTTAAGCTGGGAACCTCATTTGAGGTAGCCTTAGGGTCACTAATCTATCCTCTTTCAGATCCTTTCTCAGGTCTCACTTCTACAATAACATTTGAAAGAATTAAACTCAGTAGAGGAACAGTTGTATATTGAGGGAGAAAATATTTTTAAAGTAACCATATACATTTTACTACTTTTCCTTCTCATTTTTATGTTGTGATTTTAGGTGGTGAGCTGTAGAAGCAGGGTCTGTTTCTTCTCTATCCTTTCAGTGCCTTGAACATTAAGGATACTGTTACAGTATTGATAATATAAGGGCAATATTGCAAAAATAATAGATTTTTAAGGTCAGAAAAGAGCATAGTCAGTTAAACACCTTTAGACTATGTACTAACACTGCACATTCGTTGTCCTTATTGACTTCAGTTGCTGTTCTCGATGTTCAGCGTTTCTGAAAAATAATCTTCGAGGGCTTCAAAATTGGTCCATCTGGAAATAAATGACATGCTATTAGTGACTCTGAGAATTCTGGATAGTTATTCCCTGTTAAAGTGTGTGTGTGTAGCTATTTCTGGTATTTATCTAGCTCCAGTTCCCAGGTACAGCACCTTTTTTACAAAAGGAATATTTTTGTCTTCATTTTGCAGCTAGGGAGGTATGGGCTATCTCTAATACTGTTTAAATTTTTATGCAAAAGACCTTGTATTGAGTTGCATACACTTCTGTAGAATTAAGTTAGGTGGGGTTATAATTTTCACTACCAGTTATCTTGTAGAGGCTCATTCCATGTATTTATTTTTAATATATTAGCCAGTGTTTTGCCTATGCTATAAATATTCTCATAGCTGTTCTGTGGAGAAGCTTTAGCAGCTTATTTCTTTGAAGCAGAGAATTTAGGGGGGCAGAAGATGTGCCACACTGATGTCAAGGGCATGCCTTTTCCTGAGGGAATACCTTTTTCTGAGAAAGTTTGGGTAAATCCTAAGTTTTTTTTAAAAATAATTTTTTACAAGCAGGACTTACCCTGTTGTTTTGCTTTGGTGCTTTGTTACAGGCTGCTGTGAAGGTGGGCACCACAGTGGAAATCAGGAAAATTCTCTCTCTGTTGCTTTTAGTGCCTTCCCAGGGAATGCACAAGTATCGTGAAGGAGAAACTCTCAGTGCTCAAACATAACTCTGAAAGTGCCTGGGAAGTATTAGAGGGGCTAGAGAATAAGGATTTGGAGAAGGAATCTGAGAATGGAGAAAGCTGGAAGTGGGATCAGATAATGAAACTAGGGACTAGCTGGACAAGGAGACTGAGAACGAGAGCTAGGGGTGCAAGTAATGGATATGGGAAGCATTAGGAGAAGTGGTGGAACTCAGATGAAGAACAGAGAATGGAAATGGAAGGAGAGGTGAGCTAGGGACAGTTATGACCAAGGGGTGGAAAGATCAAGAAGAGACAGGACTGTAAGGAAGACATCCTGTTGTTGCAGGATGATGTTAATCAGTGCTAAGCAGGTGCAATTTGTGGGCACCAAGATAGCAGCATGTTTTAAGGAGGAACTGAAGAAGGCTTAAGGCAGAGGTTTTAGGACTCTCTGATGGAGATTTCTTCGCATATCTGAAGAGCTGCAGGAAGTTGGGGGAGCAGGCTCTATATTTCTGCTGGACCCCTAGCATCTAGGGTAGAACCTGATATTCCTGAGTCTTGCTGCTCTTGTGCTGTCAGCATCTGTCTGTGAGACTTACTGAGCCTCATTCCTTTCTTTTGGTGGTCCTCGCTGAAGAGGACAGTGTAGTGGTATCAGTCGCTCCATTAGCTCATCCATCATCAGGTGGATGGTTGTTCTAAAGGCTCTGTCTCTGCTGGTGAGCTCTGGGAATACCAGGATACCGCCACGTGAAGGCATTTCTATCTCAATTCTGAAAGCCTAGGAAATCATGCGTTGGTACACAAGTATGGACATCTAAATGCTCTCTGTTCAAAGAATGGTAAAGTTTTTGTGTCCAACTCTTGGCAGTTATACAGTGACAACTTTAACTTGAATTCAGATTAACTGCAACTCCTGTGCATGTGTTTTGATGATAATATAGGAATACCTAGCTCTTTCATAGTGCTGTGCACCAGTAGCTATTTTGGCAACTTTAGGCGGGAGGAGGTATCGTCCCCTGTCCTTGCCTCCAACTAGAAAGTGGAAAAAGAAATTCAGTGTACTTGGTTCAGTCCCCACACAGGCCATTGCTGCTGCCGCTTCTCCACTGAGCAATGCCTGCTGCCCCAGGTCAGCTGGACACTCTCCTCTCATAAATTCCATGGTGTTTGCATGCTCCTAGAGCATCAGTGATATGCTTGCACTCTCCTGCATTTTGTAATTTTAAAAACTTAAGGTTTATTTTGTGTAGCTATAAAACATCAAGGAAGTTTATGA
>VYZW01059310.1:4247-16265 GCA_013401315.1 Balaeniceps rex | reverse complement strand
ACTTCTCTCCACACCTGCCTTAACAATATCTTCAATTAAAAAAAAAAAAAAAAAGAGACGAGCGCTAGGGACAAGGAGTATGCATTTATTTTGTGTTAAGGATGTTATAGTAAATTTCTAGGGCAGAAAAATCAAAAGTTCTGGTTTTAGCTTGATGTGAAAACAAAACTCTTAATGTCACAGACATAACACTTGTGGCAAGGAGTATTTTCATCCAAAAAGGTACAAGCTGTTGTGAGTCATGTGGCATCTGGAGGAGAACAAAGACTGGTTAGCAGCCTGGATATGTGTCACTGAAGAAACAAGTTTCAGAAATGACGCTGGCCAGGAGTACTTTTAAGAAAGTCTTTTGGTTTCTTGTAGAAACATATAATTAAAGGTGAAATATTTTTGTGGAAGTGTATAGATTTTAACAAAACACCATCAGGAAGGTTGTGATCAAGAACAGGCTTTCTCAAAAGTAGACACAGTTGTACTAAAATCCAGCCTTCTCGGTCTAAAAATGTATGTCAATAGAATTCTGTTTTGTAGTAAAAGTTAGAAAGATTTTGTTTTCATTCTGCTGGAGAACAAAATTAATTTTTAAAGTAGTTGTAAAATGGAACAGGTCCGGAGCCAAAACTTGTCTGGTGTCGTCATTTTGATGAGAGGGTTTGACAGTAAAAACAACTTCGGCAGCCATGCTGCCATGGTCAGAAGGATAGAAAGATTTAATTTTATTTTTCATTCCAGTACAGACCAAAACAAATACAGCAGTCTTAAATGTCATAATAAAATGGAACAGTTCTCCAGTCAGCCTTTGTCAAGTGCTATTGTGTGGATGCAAGTTAAGAGAATTTTATTGCAGAAGGACTCGGCCTTTACACTGTATGTATATGCAGAGGATTAATGCTCAAGAAACAGTTGGTAACTGTTGTTAAATGAAGATGCCTTTTAGGGAGGTACTGGTCCAGGGAAGGGTAAGGGACTTTAAATCCTGCTGTGGGCACTGTTTACTCATCTGTTTTCAGCTCTCTTATATCTGTTACCAAGCTCCTAACAGGTACATCACAGTACAGAATATAGTATGTTTTGTGAACAATCCCACTGCATGAGGTGGTACATTTACCTGAGATATTTATTGTTGTGTCTTCTGAGGAGAGTTTAACTACTCCACCTCCTGGGTCCAAGTATTTAGGTCAGTCTACTTAGAAGGATGTTAAGGAAAAAAATTGTTAGCTTAGGTTTAGCAAGTTTCACAACTCCCATTGGTCTTCAGCAATTTGTGAATATCAATATGAATGAGCCTTATGGAAGACTACCAGTGTCTGTGTATCAGCTGAGGTTAGATTTACCCCATTCTTTATCTCACAGGTGACCTTTCCAAGCAATTCAGTTAGCTCTGCTGCCAACTGAATAAGGACAATTTATGGCTGTGCCAAACTATTCCAAACAGACACTATCATACCCCAGGCCACAAATCTTTGGCATCTTTAGATGAACTGCAAACTTGGGTTATTGACATTCCTCCTAGATAATGTTAAGGTATTCCAGGATTTCCTGCATCTTGAAGATTTTACTAGAACTCACTGAGAAAAAGCTACACGAGCTTCTCCCTGTCCTGCTCACCTGAATTCTTACTTCATAATGCCTTTCACTGGTGGACTTCCTAGTGCTTGCTGAATTGCTCAGACAGACAATTGCCTTGCTAGCACCAATATCCAAGAGAGTAGAATATCATTGGCAAATGCCTTCTTATAACTTGGTCAAATGGAAACAAAAGAAAATGTGCTGACAAAAGAAAAAACATTCACCTGGGTTCAGCTGCCTTTCCAGAACAGCAAAGATCTCGCCTAGTTCTGTGTTCTATGTGCCAGTCCAGTGTTGATATCTTAATGACCTAGGTCATCCTAGTGGCATTAGAGGTGTGTGTGTGATCAGGTAAACAGTTCTAAGCCTCAGATAACAGCAAAGGGATTTTTATTTCAAATATAGGAAACCCATGCCAACTAAAAAGAATAAAATATTACCCAGAGTAAAGACATACCACCATGTCTTTGCATCAGCCTTTACCATGTTGGAGCATCCAGTGCCGCTGCGTGATCAATAGTGGCACGTGTAGTCCTTTGAGTTATCGAATTACACGCCTTCCATTTGGGATTTATTTGTTCCATGAGACTGAACTGTTGTTGCTATGAACCAATCAGTCCTAGAATTTGTAGTGGTTTGTAATCAATTTCTAAAGTCTCTCCAGTTCAGTATCCCTTTCCAGGGACCCCTCTAAGGACAATATGTCATGTTAAGAAGTACCAGGATTTCTAAGTGCTGAAACTGGGGCAAGAAGTCTTGAGCTCCTGCAGGAAAACAATCTGTGTCTTCTAATTTTCTGTTTCCTAAAATCTGAGAGGTCGGGTTCTATTATTTACATGAGACAATTGAACATGTTCATCTTGTCTTTCCATTTCAGAATAGTGACTCTTCTTCATAATCCTAATTCTAGGATTCTAGAACCGATGCCCTCTGCATGTATTATTATTTTAGTACTGTTAGTTGTGATTATTTGGCCTGAGGCCATTCATAAAACTTAAAATTGCTGATGATTTATTTTCTAGGAAAGAAACTTGATTCCTTTTGAAATTCATCTATCTATTTAAAACCTGCTTTAGGACACTGGTGAGACCTTGGTTTTGCTTCCTAGATTACAAGGTTTCCTGCATGCATGCAACATGGTATAAAATTTCCTGCTTTTTCTGTGCAGGTTTTATTGAAATCTCTGTGTAACTAGAGCAAACAGCAATTATGTCTATAAGAATGTTGTCCTTAAATTGGTAGAGAGACCCTCTGGAGTAGCCAAAGGAAATGCTGTTCTCTGTTTTGTTGCCTTCAAAAATTTCAGGTGACTATAATTGGTTAATTAAGGACAATAGAGTGTAAGACATTTTTCTCAAGTAGAGCAACTTTGTCACCAAAGGAAAGGGGAAAAAAAAATGCACAAAGCCCTGTTGCAAAGCTGGACCAAGGTGGAAAGATCCTGCCTAGGAGTTTTGTGGTGCCAAGCCCATGAGGCCATTGGGACTTCCTGGCCCATGAGTTCTGAGGCAGCTTAGGAAGCTCTGGGAAGATGTAGTTAGATGAGTTCTGCCAGCACAAGGGTTGATGAGAAAACTTTGCTTCTTAAATCTTCTTGTTCCACCTCTGATTGGGTTCTCTTCCTAGCCAGATGCAATGTTAGAAAAGCGTGACTAAATCCTTTAGCTTTGTAATATTCATTGTGTGGATCCAGTTGGCTGGAATTACTGGAGACTGTTTGCTTCTCGGAAGCATAAAATATTCTACTCCACAATGGAAAGACTTGCTGGGCAGATTCATACCATGAAATGTAAACATTTCAAGATCTGATCATAGCAATATATCTCTTCTTCTGAGCACAGATCACATCAGTCTGGCCTGTCCTCTGTTTTTAAAAAAGGTCTGGGTTCTGCAGGAGTTCTTCAGAAATCACTTAAGCGCTATTTCAACTATCTCCCCCCAGTCAGAGTGTGAAAAAAGGTATCTGAAGGATCACATGAGAAAACCTTCCCTATGCATAAAACTCCTCCTGTGAGAGACTGAAAGAGTTAATGTCTCAAACATTGTGGCAGGACAGGTTGAGGTCTGCATAGAGAAAAGTTAAGGTCCCCGTAGCAACAACTTGGGGTCTGCAAGGAGCCGGGAGCCCTGTCGGAGGACATGCAGTCCCGCCTTCTGATGTGCCTAGCAACTCGCCCTGCAGAGTTCATTTGGGGAAGGGGCTCACGACCACCCAAAAGACCCCTCACGACCACCCACGCACACATTGGCGCCTGCACAGAAGATGAAGAACATTCTGGAACAAGTCTTCAAGGGGGCGAGACTAGAGGCAGGGACTAGCCTATAGAAGACACAACTCTGAGAAGCCACGCGCGCACACTCATTGACAGAGGATGCCATGCTGCTGCTGCTGCTCCGGACCTGCCTCTCCCACCCGGTGCCAGTGCAGCCGAAGACCCTGCGCTCCGAGAGCAGCATGCCCACCACTGGAGGACTGCCACGTTTGTCATCGACACTGTGGGATCCAAGGGTGGTGATCTCTCTCCCTCTCTCTCTCCTTTTCTTCCTTTTCCTTTCCTCTTATAAGTATTTGCAATTAGAACCCACGTTGCCTGTTGTTGCGCTTTCCTGGTTCAGGTTGCCTATAGTTATGCTTTCCAAGTTCAGGTTGTTTCTTTGCCATCAATAAAGTGTATAATTGATCATTTGGTGTCGTTTCACCTTAATGTAGCCCAAGGGAATCACAGAACCGCCACGATCCTCCCTGGACAGTCCAGTTTGGATTGTGACACCTCCTTCCTGAGATAGCAATGCTAGTGACTGATCTTTGGAATCACTGGATATTAGTATTGTATTTTGTCTTCCCTTAAAGCAGTTCATTTTGGTAACAGTTAGGTGCTCAGGAATCCATAGGACGTGTATGTCATAGATGGTGAGAGCTCTTGTATGAGCTCTTTAATAAAGCCAAGGTGGAAAGTCATCCTAATTTTTATGTAATGTATTTTTACTTAAGTTAGGTTATTCATCTGTTTGTATTTCCCTTAAAACATTATTTAAGTGCTTGTAACACTACGACACATACGCTGTACACGTCTTAGAAAGTTCTCAATCTGCATTGCCGGGATTAAACCAGTTAAGGTATGCCCTGAGGTTGCACATTTTCTGTAGAGAGAGGTTTAAAGAACAGACCTTCTTACAATGGATATTTCTAACTAGGTTTCTGCTAAACAGATCAAGCTGTGTTGTGAAGTGGCAAAAAATAGACTCACTCACATGAGTGACAACGTATTTTTCTAGCACACAAGCAGCCATTGCCGCTGTTTTGAGAAATGTTCTCACAATAGAAAGGCAGATATTTAGTACATGAACAGCATACGTATTTGCTCAGTGTTGATTAATAGTGGAAGTGTCCTATTCTTATTTTAATAGGTTTGTTTGAAAAGGACTCTTGAGGGGGAGAAGGAGTCATCAAATACACTTTAATTTTTTTTCATTCTCTGGAATACATGTTGGTAGAGTCTTCATTGATTAATGAAGATGATTCATTGGCTTAGCTTAAGTCTTACAGTCTACCTTGTGGATACATAAGCTCTATATGGAGCTCTGTTCAGATATGCAATTGATTTACTGATTTACATGAGTCCTTAAGCTCAGTTTGAATTGTGAGTCATTAATTCACCAATGAAGAATAATGATTAAGCAAGTGGTCTTTTGACATTGTAGTTGGGAAGAGGTTCTGAGAGGAAAAATGAAATTAGATGAATGATATGATAGTAGAAATTAAATTGCCTTTCAACACACTGCAGGTGTGTTCTGAAAGAAGTTGTTTGAGTCAGCTCAGTGCCTTTCTGGTATTCTTTCAAAATGATTGATCGTAGTATGCTATAGTCAATGAAATGACATCAGCAGATTCAGAAATATTTAATAGTATGTGTAAAGAAGTCGTCTTTGGACAAAAAAAAATTATCAGTGTGACACATGCAGCTTTTGTTCCCTAGTCTGTCTTGAAAGCTGCTTGTAAAGGATTCACAGTACTGATGGCAGATTGTAATAAGTGGCAATCGCTTTTTTTTCCCCTGCTTTTATTAGTTTGCTCAGGAAAATACATTTGAACAGTAAATAATAATTTGGTTGGTACATGTAATCCGTATAGCCTCTTGACTGATGGCTCTCCTGCTTCATATTGACTTGAACTGTGTCAGCTACTAAGCGACTTGAATTACTGAGGAGTTCCAGGAACCATTGTGTTTCTTTTAGGAAGTGTTATGTGAGTCTGAGGTATATGTGATGGCCTAGATTTCTTACAGTTTCAAGAACAAGAAGGAAGATGGGGCTTTAGAAAGCTCACCCTGGATATGGGAGAACTACACTATGAAATGGGCTGACCACTGTTCATAGCAAGTGATGCTACTGCTTCCAAGTAGTGATAAAGCTGTGGAAGCTGATAATGCAATTTATCACTTTGAAAGCTTTTCTGATTATGATTTAGCAGCCACAGTGGTTCTGTATATTGAAAAGGAGGCACTTCAAAGAAAGATACCATAAAGACTCTGGATTTAAATGTTCCCCTAACTTTTAAGACCCATCACCTATCTCAGTGGTGCTGGCATCTGCCAATAGTATAGTGTCACCTACAAGCACTCATGCAGTGTTTGAATGGCTTGAAATACATGCCCTTTGCACCAGGCAGCTAAATTTCTGCATGGTTCATACTGCTACCATATGAGATCAAATACTGCATCACTGAAGCCTTTGTGCACTTCACAAATGTGACCCCTGCTGTGTGAGGAATGCTAAGTTTCCTCTTCCTTTAAAGGAAAAGAGGCCATACCTAACTGAGTTTGTCCATCCAAGTTTCCATGGTTTCTCACATAAGAAAAAGGTCATCACTGCTGGGATGAAGTATAGCCAATCTGAAATGAATCCACCTCATAGTATCCCAAAATGTTCCTTCTGTACTCCCACCAAGTCTTTGTCGTCAGCTTTTTTTTTTAATTGAGGCTCTGTGGATTCTTTTTTATTTGCTTATGCGTAAAGGAGATTTTACATTGCTATATGAAAAACTATTTGCTTTCTTTGTATTGCCAAATGTAGTGTGCTCATTTTATCTTTGTCTTATTTGTCTGACCTCCCTCCACAGTCATGGAATGTACTCCTGTTAGATAGAGTTTGGTTTGTACTTCTCTAACACCTCATGTAAGAAAATTTGTCCTTCCCACCCACTCAGAGTTGTCCAGCTCACTATAGACCTTGGACAGGTCTCTTTGTTTCTGCATTCTCTGTCTACAAAGTAGGAATAATCATGATGCATTGCTTTTGACTGGTAAAATGCTTTGAACTTCTCAGGAAGAATGGGTTGTAAAAGAGTCTAAGCATTCCTTCCTTCTTCCATGAACAGTAAATCAGCAACTGCCATCGAGCTGGGTTACTATATATACACTTTTCAGGAATCCTTCCAGAATCCCTCTGTTTCCCCTCTATTGTGTTTCAAGAAATGTGCAACTCATCTAGATTTAGGCAATTGGGAAGCATCCCTTTCCATAGGCTTTTAACACCACTTCTGCAAAAAAAACTGTATGAGAATTTTTCCCTCTAAGGGAAGTTACAATGATATTTCTACCAAAGTTTCTTTCTTTCAGAGCACAGATTTTCTGTAGCTAGCTGTGGGTGACTATTTTTTGTTGGAATAGCTAGTAGTTTCTAGTGTGCCTACAGTCTGCGGGAGTTTTTAAGTCTGTTCTTAACATATCCTTGATTTTCTGCTGTGACTCTGAAGTCAATGGGAGTCTTTCCAGTAAGCCGCCTATGATTGGCTTGTTGAGATAGTGACCGGTAAGCAGTCTTACTCTGAATATGAAAGATGTAAAGCAGAACTGATCTTAACCATGATGTATTTTCCTATGTGTATGTTGAGGAGATCATCAGGTTTATCAGTGTTGGAGGGGCAGGATTGTTTTGGGAGGGTTTATAAATGCAAATATTTTGGTTGTTTTGTCTCCCTGTTACGCGATTCAGAAAAATACAAATTTTAAGAGATTTCTTTTTCTGTACTTTACTTTCATTTGTATAAAACAATAAGCTGGTGTATAATAGCCAAAATGGAATCCAGACTTTTATTCAGAGAAGCATTTTTAGTGGCTACATTTGCTTACCTAGGTTTCACTTGAGAAGTGAAAATTTCTAAGCTGGGCAAGAAACTATGAAAGCTCAAAGCTAATGGTGGTGTTTGTGTTAGACAAGACACAGTTCAGTGAGATGCAGTGTGCACCTTCATTGTCTGAATGTTAGCAAGCAAAATTGACACCATATGTGCCCAACTGTAATTGCTCCAAGAGGGGAAAAGAGAAACATGTCAGAACATTTGAGTAACACCTAATTCAGCCCATGGTTATAAATAAAGCTGATGGTTGCTTAAAAACAAAAGTAGGAAAATATTATGGTTATATTATTCCTCAACAGCGCTTCCTACATAGGTGAACTTTATTACAGAGACAACACAAGTGAAAAGAAACATATAACAACTTTTTATGGTATTTTTATGTTATTTTATTTTTTTCGCAGTAAATAAAGTGGTTATGAGGCTCCAAGGAAAACGGCCCAGATGTTAGTGAGTTGTATGAAATTTAGTGGAAACAAGCTGTAAAAAACATAGTCATAAAACAGCCTGTCAATGCCACACATCTGGACAATGCAGCTGTATGTTCCCGCTGCTGTCATCACCCTAAGAAAACTCAATAGCCTTATTTCACCCCAATTAGGCTGCATACCAACGGAATCAGAATTACACAGGGAGGGGGTGTATTTTCACCAAGACAGACCCTCTCAAATTCCCTTCAAGAAGTTTTTATCTTTCATTCAGGGCTAGTGCCTCAGACACTAGTCACTTTGTAAACAGTACTCCAAACTATTCCCCTTGATTTGCTGTTAAATGCCTTTTAATTTATTACTTTATAATAAGTAGTTGCTTAATGTTGCTTCTTTGTTTAAAACCTAAAAAAATGACATTTTACTGTGAGAACTGTGTGTTAGTTGATCCTTATATAAATCATAGAGGTTTTCCCCATCCTAGTTTTATCTCATACTGTAGCAGATATAGCTTCATTTGAGGTCTTGGGAACCAAAGAATAGCTATGCGCTTTACCGATATGTTGTTTTTCTGAAAGTGTGGCCATTTTGACCCACGCATTGTACAATGTGAGATAGCACTTCCTCATTTCAGCATGCAAAATGTGTGTGGAATACAATATTAAAGTTATATAAGTAATAGTTATTTTGGGGTTTCTTTTTCTCTGCAGGTAATAGAAGTAGCCAAAGCCATTCTGGATAGTGGTGAAGAAATTCCAGTAACACTAACTGGAAAGCTGTTGAAATTTCAACTGCTTTGTCTCAAACAGAAGGACCTTCAGAGAAGAGAAGCTGAAAAGAAGGTACTGTAGTATGCCTTAGGGAGGATGCTTAATTAACTTTATGAACACACTTCCATTCTAATGCTGTTTGCATATATTCAGCTTTCTTCTCATGCTTAACTTCCTAGATCTCTAATTGAAGAGAAATGTGAATAAAGTTTATCTTTTTAAGTTAATTAGATTTTGGAGAAGCTCTCAATTACTCAAATGCAGGTGAGACAGGGGGAAAAAAGGAAAAGAAAAAATATTGTGCAAGAACTCTTTGCTAGAGTTATAAGTAGTAATGACTTAGCTGAGTCTTGGAACCAATAGAAAATAGAACTAGAAACTGGCTTCAGCTGAATATATCTCTGCTGAAGTAAAGGTAGCAGAGGTTATTACTATTACTATCAAGGATAGATGCAGAGCAGCATTATGAAGAAGTTACTATCATGAATCACTTCTCTGGAGGAAATTTGGAGAAGTTATCTGTTCCATCCTCTGGCACTAAGGCAGGATAAAATGTACCTAAACTCTTCCTGGCAGATGTTTGTTGAACCTGTTCTTAAAACCTTCCACTGCTGTGCTTTCGCTTTTCTACGGCAATCAGTATTACTGCTCAACTATCTCTGCAACATAGTCATTTGGAAAAGGTTTCTAACCTTATCAACCCTGCTCTAATTTAAACTCATTACTGCTTCGCTTCTCACTGTGTATGGGGACAACAGTTCTTACCCTCCATTCTGCAGAAATCTATTACATATTTAACTAAACAAACCCAAATATATGTCATGGTTTCTAGTTTTTGATTATGCTTGTTCCTCTCCTCTGAACTGTCTCTAAATAGTTCATATCTTGAAGTCTGCTTCTCAGAACTGGGTACCACATTTTCCAGTGTTCCCCAAACTCACTTCCACATATTCTCTAAGATCATCACTACTAGCTCCAAGATTGCCTCCGTCAGATTGCTTATGCATTCTAGGAGGAATTTCACCAAGCTTGCACAGAATCACAATCAGATCAGACCTCTAATTGCTTTCTAACAGCTGTAATTAAAATAAAAGTTTCAGTACATTTCAACAACTTACTGAACAGTTGGTCTTTGCTGTAGTCCTTTTCCAGCAAACATTCGTGCAGCTGAAGACCATTACCAGAAAGTCAAATAATTGCTGCAATAGTTTACACTGTTAATTGATCAAAAATTATAATGTAAAATGTGATGACATGGAGACCTAAACAGTCTATGCATGTAAATGATGCAAGAAGAAAATGGTTTTGTGGATTTTGAGTAGTTGAAAAGTCTGTAAATTTCTTTATCAATAATTCTATTTGTGGGAATAATTGGTGGATGAATTGTAGCACACAAGCACAAGAACATTAAATGCTAAGTGATAGATACAAGTTGTGTCCTGCTCCCATAGAAGACAATTACAAAATCAATTAGCAAATGATAACGTAAACCACAGAAATATATAAAGAATCTGAGGGGAAAAAATGCATTTTCAATCCGAAGAAAAATTGAGAGGCTGAAGCTATAGAGCAGATCTTTTGTAATGAATGGAGAAAAAAAGACTTTTCTGTTAGATATCAGTCAGTGCTCATAAGTAAACTGTAAAACAAAAATTTGAAGTTTAAAGATTAGGTGCTTCAATATTAAAATGGAGCCTTTAGCTTTGATTTGGCAAGATTACTCTTGTAAGTATAATTTTATTTCCCTGGAGAATGTGAGGTTAGTCAGTATTGAAAGCTGAAGAATCTCTGGAACTTAAAATTTCTTCTCTGTTTTAGCCAAGCAATCCAGACAAAGTTGTCAGCTCCTCTGGATTATATCTATATCAAAGCGTGACAGGCAAACATGAGAGCAGCAGTTGAAGGACAAAGACAGAGTCAAGAACTGGGAGGGCTCTTGGCTATGAGGATGCTCAGCAGTACAGAAAGGGCAGAAACTGTCTTTTAATTTAGAATTCTATCTCTAAATTGTCTGCCATAAATTTTTTAATCCTTTCCAACTAGCTTGTACAGTACGAATTCCACTGCCAACAACTCGGGGGTTGAAACCAGGATTTTACTAGCAGATCAGTTCTCAGAAAGCCAGCATAACTGTCCATTGTTTTTTAGAGTAGACATCAATTAATAGAATGGATTGGCAGAAGAAAAACAGCAAGTGAATAAACAAAAATAAACCATTATGAAATTTCTTTATTTCAGTAGGTGCAGAAGCCTGTCATAAATTGACAGGTGTATGCATTTAAACTAATATGCAGAAGAGAAGAAGTGTGTCTGAATTAGAAAAATGTTTGAGGTAGTAAGATTCTGAAATATGAAGCTTAAAATAACAAAATTACAGAATGTAAAGGTAATGGAAGATTAGGAACTCCACAAAAAGCTGCATCTTGTAGGGAAAGAGAAATATGACATTGAGGGGAAAAGGAAAGAGTCCTAGAAAGGAGAGGCTTTTACTTCCTGAGGTCAACTAGTGTTCTTTGTTGGAATCTTGGCAAGTTCAGAAATGTCTCTGCTTATTTGAGACTTAATTACATAATGATGTGGATGCAATAGATAAAGCTGATTGTGAACTTCATAGCCTGATGATTATATCATGTTTTGATGTGTTCATCAGCTTAGAATCAAAGTAGTACTATGAAAATCTTTGGTTTGAAATGTCCAAAGTGGAATGAATTTGAAAGAAAATAATAAAAGCATCCAATCCCCCCATTTCATAGCGCAAATAGTTTTAAGAATCTCTTGAAGATGTTTCTAAATTTTACAGAAAGGGAACGCATGAAGAAGGGAAAGCAGGAAAAGATTTTCTGCTTTGGTTTTGAATTTGAACTAAANATAATACAAGGAAAAAAGATGGAAGTAGGCCCTCTAGCACCAGTCACTGTTAAAAAGGACACCCAATTGAAGCGACGGGGAGAAGTGGAAGAGGAAAACAAATACATTGGTNGGAAGGCAACTGTGTAGAGTCAACTGCCCTATCTCATTTGCATGGAGAGCTTTTCTCATTGCTTTAATAGCCTTTAAAGTGACACCAGCAGGATGGTAACAGTAAGTTGTTAATATCGTTTTATTGTATTTAAGT